>CABFVX010002178.1:0-14314 GCA_902151425.1 Timema shepardi | reverse complement strand
CGCTAATGTGTAATGGTAGGGTGATTGTGAGATGAAATGGAGGACCTACAGTTTAACGTGGAATCCGAACCACGGTGGAGGCCTGGCATTCCCCACATTCACAAGATGTCTTGTCAGAGGTGAAGGAAGGGTTTGGTAATCAGATAAATCTGTGCCGGGACCGAGGATTGAACCCTGGACCCCCAGCACAGAAGACTGACACCTTACCCCTAGACCGCCTGGTCACCTGGTATTTAATGATTGGACAAATTATCATCTCTAAAACGATTCCCAATATTTGTATTTTATTTACAATATAATATTATTTATAAGATTAAATTAATTTTAGGACTGTCTTAAGTATTTGCCCATCCCTAAACTCAATATTTGATAGCTTTATATATATATATATATAGGTTATATACATACAGGTTATATATATATATATAGGTTATATACATACAGGTTATATATATACTGGTTTTATATATATATATATATATATATATATATAGTAATGGGGTCTAGGCACCGCCTCCCTAAATCCAGTCCCTTCACCGACTTAATAGGCCGAACCACGCCACTGCAAAAATCTTTTGGGAAGTTTTCATTTTAGCATACACTCAGGGCCGTTTTAAGAAAATGTTAGGCCTGGGGCAAAAAAAAATGTGAGCCTCCCTTCCCCTTTATACGTCAATTTTTCAATTTTAGCATTAAGCCGTTATATATTTATACGTACTCCGTACTTACGTTACTTAATAATTTATCATATTTAACGGAATATTTATCAACCCATTAAATAAATGTACCTTATTAAATGTAAACAATCAATCCAATTAAGTTAGCAAAAGTAAATTCCTCTTTCCACCACTGCCTTGTTAGTTGTTTGTAGACCAACAGCGGTAGCACAGTGGTGGCGTTCTCTACTGTAATGCAGTGCAATAGTCGAATAAAATAAATCTTAAATTACATAAAGTTTGGGTTTTCATGAATCTGGAATGGAATCCCATCACCAAGCAAATACTTCTTGCTGTTAATTATTTGACACTATTTGATGTGGAATTTAGAATAATAACCGTAATTTATTTAATAATTTTAGGGGGAAATGTGGCCGCCTGGAATGTGAGGCCCGATACAATTGCCCCCTTTGCCCCCCTCACCCCCGACGCAGACCTGCATTAAGTACATTACATCCTTCAAAAATAAAATGGGGTTGTTTGTATGTCTTGGGAGTGAATAGGATAGTGGTTGTTCATGTTTGTATGTCTTGGGAGTGAATAGGATAGTGGTTGTTCATGTTTGTCTATAAATCTGAATAATGGGGATGACCATGACATTTTAATTACATTATATGGATATAAAAAAACACGAATCTGAGTATATAACATAATAGCACAACAATGACAACTATTTTTTGTACTTTTTATGTGTTTTAAAGTTTTAAAAAAGACATAAAAATAAACAGACTTTAAGCTTTTAAAAGTACAGCCCCTTTTTATATAAACAAAAACAAGTACAGTTAATATATATGACAACATATATATATATATGTGTGTGTATTATATTACACCAGTGGTTCTCAAACCTTTTTTAGATTGTACCCCTTGGTCATGACTAAAAGTTCAATGCACCCCCAAGATTAAAAAAATTCCAAATAACAGGTTTTAAAAAATATACCACATGGTAAATTATTGACCTATTTAATCTATTAGGAAAAAATATCCGTAGTCAAAATATTTCAAATGTGACAAAGCTAGTTAGAGAGAATCCTAATGTTATAGCCTTAACATTATCTCTTATCGAGAATCGTTATGATCAGTTAAAAAAACATAATTTTACTGTAAAAGGTTTTATATCTTTTTTCACAAATTCGTTAAAAAAAACGGGGAAAAAAGTAAAAAAACAATATTTTCAAATCACAATTTTTAATTGTAATTCTGGAGCTGATATATTATGAATCCCAAAATTTTTCAGTGAGGTTTGGTGACCTGGCGGTCTAGGGGTAAGGTGTCAGACTTTTGTACTGGGGGTCCGGGGTTCAATCCTTTGTCCCGGCACAGATTTATCTGATTGCCAAACCCTTCCTTCACCTCTAACAAGACGTGTATTAATCACAATTTGTGAATGTGTGGAATGCCAGACCTTCACCGTGGTTCGAATCCCACGTTAAAGTGTAGGTTCTCCATTTCATCTCACAATCACCCTGCCATTCACACATACACATTAGCGTAAGTGCGTACAACCCGACAGCTAGTAAGACACGATGCTAATAATAATAATTCAGTGATAATAGTTGTAGCTGCATGGATTGTCACAACTTTTTGATGTCTGGTTGTCCAGTTGCAACTTTCAAGTGGATTTCTGGCTCCAAAATATGTAGCTTATTGCGGTATTTATTTTTAGGTACACCATGGATAAAAAAACACTTTCACAAATATATGTTGTTGAGAAAAGGCATCATAAACTGCTAATGTAGAAGGTGTCAAGTATAGGGTTAAAATTTCTCAGAAATCGGTCTCCAGCAGTGGGAAAATACGGCAAAAAGTGGGGTGGAAATAACCATATAACGGCAACTGCCAAGAATTAGGATTTTCCATATTTCTCCAACTTCCCTTTGAGAGCTGCTCGCGTCTCCCCTGAAAGGTGCCCGCGTACCCCAATTTGAGAACCACTGTATTACCCTTTTGTATTATATTCTTTTTTTTTAATACGCTGATCTGTCAAATTTTTAAAATAATTAAAATTTCTGTTATTGATTTAATATAATTTTGCTCCTTAGTTTCCTTTTCCTAGTTTATTTAATTTATATATTTCTTTTTGTTCTTTGGGTCTGGCACGTTTTATTCAAGTTCTCAAGTTAAAATAGACGATATCTCATTCTAAATGTCTGTAGGTGTGAAATTTGTATAGAGAAGCAATGTTTATCTTGTGAGATGACGCCCTTCTAACACTTTAGGGAGGAATATTTTACAAGTTGTCCTTTGAGTTTAAAGAAGTAAGAGTGAAATTAGGTTGGTTTCTGGACCTCAAGGTTAAAGACACGTTCTAAGTAGAGGAAATCATTATTTTATTGAAACCATACCTATTACAATCTAACTTTTACTTCCGGCTTTACTGACCTCACCGCTTAAATATAATATATATTAGTTCTACATCCGCCAACTTTTTGCCAGCTTTGAGGTTATACCAATGGCGTGTGATCAATTCTGGGCAAAAGGAAGCAATGAGGCTGCAATTAAGGGGGTCTTATGGATGCTAGTTTAATTGGAAGCTTATACTATTTTTTTTTCTAGTTAAAAGTATTTAGTGGAATAAAGAAAGGGGGGTGACACAAACTACGCGTGGAGTAAAACAAAATAATTGGAGATCTGAGAAATATTACTCAATCATTAAATTTTATATATATTTAAATAATAATTGTAGCTCTAACTCAAATAAAAAGATTAATAATTATGGTCAATTTACGATTGGCGAAGTTTTCTCTTGGGTTGTGACCTGTCCAGTAGCGGCTCGTGTATAGGCACTGCAGAACTGCAGCAGCCCCTATTTCTACTTTATATTATCGATAAAATTTAATATAATGATTCCCTTTTTCTTTAATTCTTTATTTATTTTTGTAGTAAAATATATTATTTAAGCTTAATGTCATTACTTCAGTAGTCACCCCCCAGTTTATGAAAAAAATACAAAAATCTTTGTGTGGAACTGTACGCTTCACAGTTCCAGCGACATGGTGTTTGACTGTTGTGCGCATGCGCACATGGGATGTGGTAGGAAGGAAGGCGGGACTTCCAGGTAGAAAGAGCACTGTTTCTCTCGCAGTGCCAGCTCTGGCGTGATGATGGAAGGAATTTTTTTTTACTCAGAGTGTGTTGTGCTTAAAAACCATGCACCATATTCTTGAATGTGATAAAGTGTAGAAGAGTGTGGAATTAGATTATTATTCTGCTTCCAGCTATTCTATTTGATTAATTTATTTTCTGTTCTTTTATTTAACAGAAAACTTTAACCATGGCCTTGCATCCCCAAGAAATAAGTTCTGTGACTTTAAGTGAACTTCAACAGCTTATGTTTTCACAGCTATCTCTCCATGAGAAAATTACAGCTAAGAAAAGAGGTCGTTCAAAACCTAATATTCTAATATCTCAGACAGGCAAAGGCAACAACAAGAAATATATTCGTAGTTTTAATTCTGAATGGTACCAACAGAAAAGTTGGCTTTGCGGCTGTGAAGTAAAAAATGCACTCTTTTGCTTCCCGTGTTAGCAACACACCCACTAATTTTAGCTACGAGCCGCCCTAGACCTGCCAAATGATTATGACCTTTGACCTGCCTTATAATAGCTTTGAATATGGATTTATTCTATTGTACATCTGTACACGCCATTATCATTAGTAAATATTATGGTCACTTATATTTTTTCCCACCAACCCAACACGCCGATAATTACTATGCACTCTCATAACATTGAGGTTTGAAACGTCAAAGTTTTTTTTAATATAGGTTACCTGAATATGGAGTGGGTCAAAAGACCAGGACGAAAAACTATGCTTAATAATATTACTGACTAGTTGTGACACAGCAGCCCTCCTCTTCTACTGCTGCACTGGTTGACGCACCCGTCATTCTACTACTGTACGCAAAGAAACAAACCGCTTCCCCTGGAGGATCAAACAAGCGTCAATATTCTTGTGAAATAAAACTAAACATACTGGATATTGGTGATAAATACATTATTTTGTAATAGAAACAATAAATATCGCTAAAAACAACCTAAAACATAGGATTTTGTCGGCATTAAACATACAATTATACACCAATAACGACAGTAAATTAATGCACTAATACTCGCCTGGGGAAACGCTGCTTCCCTTTCTCCGAGGAGGGCCGGACAGACCCGGAAACATACGATTGATAAAGAGCGAATGAGAGCAGCTGGCTGGTCGGTCAGTCTGAGAAAGAACTGCTTGCTCAAAGAAAGAGCTGCCACCTCAACTCAGTATACTTGTTGGAGAGGTTTCTAATTATTATAATTAGTTTAAACTGTATTTTATTTTTTATTTTAGGGAAGCGTTGCTTCCATTGAATAAAGGTCACTGGGTTATACATAATTAGGCTTTTAAAAACTGTGAGCCTTGCGAGATTTTTTACATTATAATGTATCATTTTGGATCATTTGACTCATTATTTTGTGAGAAATGTGAACAGTTTTATAATGATATCCCAGAAATCAATCTGCGTCATGTGGAACAGAAGAGTATAAAACAGCCTGTATATGTTTTTTTAACATAAAGCTCTTGGTCGGAGGGCAGCAGTGTATGTCCTGAAATTGTTAACAGATGGTCAATGGCTTCAAAACATTCACAGTCAAATTATTAATTAAAAAATGACACCATTTTCTAATTCTCATTTTGACCGCCGCCACGGTTATTGTTTATAATCCTTATTAGCTTGCTCTTTATATTTTCTGTTCTAAGTGTTTGTTTAGGCAATTTATAATTTCCTCAGCATCACGTCCTGCAGTTAGCTCAACCCAAAAGTAAAAATATTCTTTTTCTGTTTTACAGTCGTGACCACTCAAATGGTATCTCAATACTTTACAACAGTAAAATGCAGGGTCTTTACTAAACTTTGGTATGGGAAAGGCTTGTTGGATATCAAAGGTAAACACCTGAAAATCATCACATCCTTTTGTAAGATTCCTTAACCCATTAATTAAGTCCATACAGGCTTGAGCTTTTCTTTGGTGTAGCTCTTGTCCAAATTAATTTTTTTTTATTTCCTGGACCTCATTTTTTGTGATTATAGAAATTGGTTTTACAAAATATCCTTGAGGGGCACACTTTTAGGTATCAACACATAGCTAGTTAACGTATTCTGGTCTTGAGGGTTCAGTGTTTAAACACACCTATAGACATTACATTATGTTTGGATGATTGTTTACTTTGGTACTATAGAAGAAGTAATCTCTTTGCTTGTATACATTATTATCTACATAGATGTAATAAGTAATCAAATAAGGGTGTGGAACGCCTTCTGTATAGCTTTTAATGGACACAGAAACAATAATTAGCTACTGACGCGAGTACTAAAGAGCTAAGTAAAGTAAACTTTCTTTTTACTTTTAGCTAGATAATACCTCATGGGGATCAAGTTAGACTGAAAAAGAGTAACATTTTATTATTTTACAATATATTCATAGAAAATAGCCATTGTTTAAGTGTTTTAAGACATTATTTTAAAAATCATCCATTTAATTTGATTTAGCGTTACTGCTTAGCCCCTTAGAGATAATATAGTCGTTGATCAATATTTTAAAATCTCTCCAGAAGAATTTTACATATTATTAAATTTATGGTACGGCTATCTTAAAATAGAAAACTTTACTAAAAACTAGTAAGATTTGTGAAAGGGAATAATATACATTGTTGCATAATCACTCCACCAAAGAGCAAAACAATCAATATCATAATTCAAAGTGCTCCATAAAAATATATATGTTTCCTTATAGCTCAAAAACTATTAATTTTATAATGAATATCTACAAAATTAATACATTTTTATTTTTAAAAGTACTACAGATTTACAATGATAAGTTATTATGTATCTCAAATAGTTGCGGGGATATGATAAAAAGTGTAAAATTTTTACTCATGTATATTATAAGTCATGTTCATGGAAAAATTGTTAGTGGCCATTTTGTTTGAAATGTTAAAAAGTATATTGATACAAATTTAATTCAAAATCGTTACACTGGATTTTAAAAAAATTGACTTTTTCTCTTTTTGTCCTTCAGTAAACTACCATCAATTTTCGGGCTTGATATCTAATTCCAAAATTTCCTAGGGGATAACCTATGAAAATTCTAGTAAATAACAAATTTTTGAGCGATCAGTAAAATGTTTTTGGATCCAGTCCAAGATGCAGACAGATGCAGGGGTGGATTTACGTCTATGCTGCCCATAGGCACTAGATAATTTGCCGCCCACTTTTCCTAACTTAATTTCTAATCTTCTAAATTTCTATTTCCCCCTTACCACCCGTCATACTCCGACACATATATACCATATATGACAAATAAAAAGTGCTTACATTATTTTATTATTTATTATAGTGAGGTTTTAAAATTAGTAAGGATTTAAGCAAATACCCAAAACATTAAAATAAATACTTCTACACTATCACAACACCAAACATCAATGTTATCTAATTTAACAACATAAAGTCTGCATTAGTAGCCTGTAGAACATGTTACGACAGATAAAATATTTGCATGTACACAATAAGAAAATAGTCTATGGTATCTTTCACCTTGATTTCTGCTGAGCGAACTGGTCGATGATGCCAGATAAATCCCTTTCATTCAAAAACTTACCTTCAATTAAGACTATAGTCAGTGAATTAAGGCGATCCTCTGTCATGTTGGCATGCAGATAAAGCAAACCACAACAATTACACACACGATGAAGCCATTAAATTATTTTAACTGCCAAACAACTATATGTATTTTTTTTTTCTTCGTTCAAACTTTGTAACCCCTAATATCTGCCACTGTAAGCACGTGCCCAATAGGCCTATGCGTAAATTCACCCTTATATAGATGATTAGACAAAAAGACAGGCAGTTGGCATCGCGTCAATCAATTTTCGGTTTTTCGGTTTTCGGTTTTTCGGTCTACATTTATTAAAATCTTCGTCTTAATTTTTTTTTAACGATTCCAATAGTTTCCTCTCCGTGGTGTCAAGAGAAAGTAGAAATCAATATACAAATAAAGTCAGTATCTCTAATCTTTTAAGTAAACCTAGATGTATACATACATTATTACCTATATGCATATATATATATATAACTTCTGAGGAACGCGGAGGAATGGCGTTCCGGTACCTCTATTAAGGCAAACACGAAATTCAGGAAAAAACTCTTTAGAAAGACATGATTATCAAATCAATTGCCTATATAAGCGCGGTGTTTTATTTAAAAATTAGCTACTTATGTAAACAATAGTTTATGTGCCCAACAATGACAGATACGTTCCCTAACACACAGTTTTCTCTCATCACGAGGTGTATCACTGAATAAAATTACATATTAAAACTTTATTTTATTTCTCTGCTTGATGTGCGATGCGTTACAGGAACTGTCTGAGTTGAGCGAGACTTTGCAGCATCGAAATATTGGCCTAGGCTTTGCAAACGAAAAGTTGATGTTAATAGTCTCCGTATTTGAAAGTAGAAAATCAGGATCAGTCACTTGTTATACCAAGGCCCTAGGAGCAGTACAACATTTTAATTTTGTGAGAATTACTTTCATAAAGGGAAGGACGCAAGAATAATGACCCTTTAGATCCTGAGAAGTTCTACGAAGCATTGAAACAATAAATTGAGAAGAGTCTGCTGAGTGAACAAAATTTGGAGATGGTTAACTTTATAAAGGTAATAGATATGAAAAACTGCCCCAAAAGTGTGCAAATAATTTATGTGGAAAGTTAAATGCAGAAGTTCGCTACCAAATTCAAACTCAATGAAAAATAATTAATTCGGAGCTCCCAGGAATATGTATATAGTAAAACATTTCCGGACAGTCTTGTATTGAAGAATATAATCAAGTCAGTTGATATCTTCCAGTGAATGTGAGAGGAGTTTCTCCCAGATGAATTTGATTATGACATCACTAAGAACATCTTTTAAGAAAACAACCGTCTCTGGTCTTTAATTTATTAGAATAAATGGACCCCCTCTTCGTTTATTAAATCCCTCCAAGTATGTTGACTCGTAGCTTGTTTCAAGACGGCACTCTGCCATAGACAGAGTAAGGAACAGTCTAGAGGCATTGAATATGATTAAAACATGGAAGGACTGTGGAGTTGCTTCTAAAATGAAGTCAATTTTTTCTTATTATGTATATAATAGTCTATGTGTATTTTTAGTTCAAACTACATCTGTAAAAATTAAAACCATTTGTTTTGTATAATCTATGACTTTAAATTTCTAATCGCACCTATCATTCCCGTTTGTATAGTAAAACAAGTAGTAAAAAAATCAAAATTAAACTAAACATAAGGTGAAAATTTGCATTACATTTAATTGAAAAACATTAAAACACAATCACATAATGATATATTTTAAAACATTTTCTTCAGTTTTTATAAGAAAATATTGGCTTAAAAACACGTCTTTTAAAGCTTAAATAAATTAAAAAATTCCCCGGTAGTGCGTTCCGGTACCTAAAATTTTAGAAATAAACGCCTGTATATATATNTATATATATATATATATATATATAATTGAAAAAGAACTTTTTCAAAAAATAATATATATTTTTTTACTGTCTACCTTCTAGTGACGTTAGGATAACCCTTTGATGACACACTTATTGAGCTACGTTTATGCTCCCAGCATATCATGTTTGGTTAAGACAGTAATGACGTCATGATAACTTCTCGAAATGTATTCTAGGTGGAAAGAGGTCACAGGTCACCAAGTGAAGGTACTGGTGGTGTCCTTGTGCTAACTAGACAGCTCTCAACTGCAGGGCACATGCGTCACTAGGCGTCATTTATTCTGATATTCAACTGATATCCACGGCTCAAAGTCTGGTATGTCCATGGTCAATGTATACTCTAGTATTCAACTGATATCCACAGCTCAAAGCCTATCATATTTTCAGCATTCATTGTCTCATTATAGTTCAGAACAAATTATGTCCATTGTCATCGTATTTTCAGCATTCATTGTCTCATTATAGTTCAGAGCAAATTTATGTCCATTGTCATCATATTTAAGCATGAATTGTCTCATTATGGTTCAGAACAAAGTATGTCCATTGTCATCATATTTAAGCATTCGTTGTCTCATTATGGTTCAGAACAAATTATGTCCATTGTCATCATATTTAAGCATTCATTGTCTCATTATGGTTCAGAACAAACTATGTCCATTGTCATCATATTTAAGCATTGAATTGTCTCATTATGGTTCAGAACAAAGTATGTCCATTGTCATCATATTTAAGCATTCATTGTCTCATTATGGTTCAGAACAAAGTATGTCAATTGTCATCATATTTAAGCAATCATTGTCTCATTATAGTTCAGAACAAAGTATGTCCATTGTCATCATATTTAAGCATTCATTGTCTCATTATGGTTCAGAACAAAGTATGTCCATTGTCATCATATTTAAGCACTCATTGTCTCATTATAGTTCAGAGCAAAGTATGTCCATTGTCATCATATTTAAGCATTCATTGTCTCATTATGGTTCAGAACAAATTATGTCCATTGTCATCATATTTAAGCATTCATTGTCTCATTATAGTTCAGAGCAAAGTATGTCCATTGTCATCGTATTTTCAGCATTCATTGTATCATTATAGTTCAGAGCAAAGTATGTCCATTGTCATCGTATTTTCAGCATTCATTGTCTCATTATAGTTCAGAGCAAAGTATGTCCATTGTCATCGTATTTTCAGCATTCATTGTCTCATTATAGTTCAGAGCAAAGTAGGTCCATTGTCATCATATTTAAGCATTCATTGTCTCATTATAGTTCAGAACAAATTATGTCCATTGTCATCGTATTTTCAGCATTCATTGTGTAATTATAGTTCAGAGCAAAGTAGGTCCATTGTCATCATATTCAAGCATTCATTGTCTCATTATAGTTTAGAGCAAATTATGTCCATTGTCATCATATTTAAGCATTCATTGTCTCATTATAGTTCAGAGAAAAGTATGTCCATTTTCATCGTATTTTCAGCATTCATTGTCTCATTATAGTTAAGAGCAAAGTATGTCCATTTTCATCGTATTTTCAACATTCATTGTCTCATTATAGTTCAGAGCAAAGTATGTCCATTGTCATCGTATTTAAGCATTAATTGTCTCATTATGGTTCAGAACAAATTATGTTTATTGTTATCATATTTAAGCATTCATTGTCTCATTATAGTTCAGAGCAAATTATGTCCATTGTTATCATATTCAAGCATTCATTGTCTCATTATAGTTCAGCGCAAAGTATGTCCATTGTCATCGTATTTTCAGCATTCATTGTCTCATTATAGTTCAGAGCAAAGTATGTCCATTGTCATCATATTTAAGCATTCATTGTCTCATTATAGTTCAGAGCAAAGTATGTCCATTGTCATATTTTCAGAATTCATTGTCTCATTATAGTTCAGAGCAAAGTATGTCCATTGTCATCATATTTAAGCATTCATTGTCTCATTATGGTTTAGAACAAATTATGTCCATTGTTATCATATTTAAGCATGCATTGTCTCATTATAGTTCAGAGCAAAGTATGTCCATTGTCATCGTATTTTCAGCATTCATTGCCTCTTTATAGTTCAGAGCAAAGTATGTGCATTGTCATCATATTTAAGCATTCATTGTCTCATTATGGTTCAGAACAAATTATGTCCATTGTTATCATATTTAAGAATTCATTGTCTCATTATAGTTCAGAGCAAAGTAGGTCCATTGTCATCATAATTAAGCATTCATTGTCTCATTATAGTTCAGAGCAAATTATGTCCATTGTCATCATATTTAAGCATTCATTGTCTCATTATAGTTCAGAGCAAATTATGTCCATTGTCATCTTATTTAAGCATTCATTGTCTCATTATAGTTCAGAGCAAATTATGGCCATTGTCATCATATTTAAGCATTCATTGTCTCATTATAGTTCAGACCAAAGTATGTCCATTGTCATCGTATTTTCAGCATTCATTGTCTCATTATAGTTCAGAGCAAAGTATGTCCATTGTCATCGTATTTTCAGCATTCATTGTCTCATTATAGCTCAGAGCAAAGTATGTCCATTGTCATCGTATTTTCAGCATTCATTGTCTCATTATATTTCAGAGCAAAGTATGTCCATTGTCATCATATTTAAGCATTCATTGTCTCATTATGGTTCAGAACAAATTATGTCCATTGTTATCATATTTAAGCATTCATTGTCTCATTATAGTTAAGATCAAAGTATGGCCATTGTCATCGTATTTTCAGCATTCATTGTCTCATTATAGTTCAGAGCAAAGTATGTCCATTGTCATCGTATTTTCAACATTAATTGTCTCAGCATGGCCTAGTTACTACTTTTATATTCTTAGTAGTAACTGGTGACGGCCAAATTATAAAGTAGGATATTTTTATCATACGATTTCTACAGTTCTATCACTTTTTACTTATCATTTTCTTTGAAGACACTTCTAATCCGAATGGACGTTTCTAACGCTGAATATTTTACCATTTGAATTAGCCTAACCTAAAACTATTATAATCGATATTAGTTAATGTAAGAGCAGAAAATATGAAAATCAATCAATTATTTTTAATTTATAATATTCTTTCTGATAAGGTTTTATTGCTTTGACATTCTTTTATCTTTATTACTATTAATTTTATATAAGGTTGTATTTATTTTTACTTCCTTGCAAACCCTCAAAGAGAGAAAGTGTTGTGATCGTGGAAAAAAGTTGAATTCAAGATTTTGATAGATATTGACGTTTTATGACCGATCTGGACCCGGAAATTAGGTTTTTACAATGCCTTCTCTATCTCTGTCTGTTACTGGGTCTAAAGCCTAAAAATGTTTACCAATCATTCTAAAATTTGTTATTTAGTGTTTTCATAACGTTCCTCAGAGCTTTTTTTTATCCATCCATCCCTAAAATTAATGGTAGTTTGTTAAAAGATGAAAATAGAAAAATAATAGATTTTATCAAATTCTGATCTAGGCACTGTTTGAAATTACAAATAAAAAGACGAACCTCATTTTGCTACGAAAATGACATTCGTGGAAATTTCCAATTTTAATTACATCTCCGCGATATTTAGAGATACAAAAATATTATTATTTTGCACCTTGTCTTACTACCCGCTCGGGTTATACGTTTTAAGTACTAATTATACCAATGGATTAGGAAATGGGAAGGTTGAATAAGAGGAAGTGCACCCGCATTTGCGTGGAGGTTGGAAAACCATTTAGGAAAAACCACCCCCAGTTCACCCTACCGAGATTCGAACCTCGATCTCCCCGTCCTCAGCAGTCGAGCTCAACACGACTAGCGCGTTAGCCAACTACACTACCGAGGAGAGTGATTCAAAAAGACTTACCACGGAAAAAAGTTGTAGAGCTCCTGAAAATGAACAACTTTTAACTGAAAGCATGTACTTTTAAAAAGTATAACTTAATATATCTTTGGAAAATGGAGATCTGAAAATGCACAGAACCATTAATAGGTTTCTCTAACGGTGTATTGGTGTAAAGTGATGTTCTTTTTCCCTCATTAAGTTTTTTTTAATGTGTATCATTTAATTTCTCATATCTTACGAGTTATGAGTATAGTTTAGATAAAAGATCAAGAAAATCTGTGAGGTACACTCTACCATTTATTTTATATAATTTTGTTTTCTACTCCTCGGTGACATCAACTAGCATATTTCTAGATATCAAATACAGAAGGGACATTGGACCAAGATTCCATTGATTATATTTAATCAAATATTTTATCCACGACTCGCTACCCATCCAGGCTATTAGATTTTTTTTTAGCACGCAAATAGTTTAAAAATGTCTAAAATAGAATTTATAAATTTAGAATAAATGTACTGTATTTTAGAGTAGAAAGGGTGAGAAACTATTCAGTGCATCAAACACGAATTCGAATCCCGACCTCTGCATCATCGATATCAATGTTAGTCAAAACCATTTTAAGTTCTGATAAATGCTTAGATTTTTTTATTGTAAATCTATCTGGAATCGATACGAGTCCTAGCTCATGATGATCGTCTTGTAAGGATACCACGTACATAAGTTCAGGTAATATGACTCTACTCCCTTTTCAATCGATAGAAATTTGAGAGCTAAGCCATGGATGTAGTTTGCCCTCCTTCAGTTGACCAAATTATAATTCATTCCTTGACACATTATCTCCTCACATTTGTTCTATATTGAACAGTAAAATAACTTAACAGCGGCGTTACACTCGACCATTTCCAAATCTGCTAAGAGCATTTACAGAGATTGAAGAATATACTTTTTTTTAAACTATGGTAATTAGAATCTAAGTTACTCATTTGAAATATGTCATTCTATGTACGTATATACATACACATATATGTATATAGTCGATACTTAATTACTCTATGAAATTTGGAGATCGAAAGTTTATTACCACACTTACTAAAAAAGTACGCCACCTATATCCATCTTGAGCTAGCTCTATACAGTCCACTTCATTACACCCTAACTCTATCTTGAGCTAGCTCTATACAGTCCACCTCATTACAACCTAACTCTATCTTGAGCTAGCTCTATACAG
>CABFVX010002177.1:100862-124808 GCA_902151425.1 Timema shepardi | reverse complement strand
CCCACCCTCACAATCAATTAATTACACCCCATTGTTCGCCTTAATTGGCTCTTTGTGTAATGGTATGACCCTTTCCTCCCTACTTAAGTATAGTGCAATTTATGATTGGGTTTTCTAGTGTATGTTATTTCGTTTCACATATATTACGATTTTTGAGTAAATATCCCCATTTTTAAACAATAGAGCGAGAAAGTCCGTGCGGAGTTCCGTATCATTTACTGTTGGTTTTACTATTGCACTAGGATATTGGTCTAACAACGTATTATTATATTTGTTGTTTCTTGTTTCCTAAGCAATCCTGGCTCATTGCAATGTCCATGATGTGTTAATTATATATTGATAATGCCAACATAAATAAAACACAAACAAAAACTTGATGCAATACTGTAAATAATCGGTATATAAAGTGAAGTGATGTATTTTCGGTCTGACACTTCTCTCTTAAATTGATTCAAAAATCACACATTGCCAGCTCTATTGTTATTCACGTAGTCCCTACTTTGATTAAATTTAAAATAAATAGCAGAAATGATGCAATATCGCTTTTTAAACTTTGTCACAGCTCATTTGTTTTTTTAACTTACCATACTAGCTTTTTTGAATAAATGAATTGGACCAAACTTATTTATTTGGACTTACATTTTCAAGACGGAATTTATTTTTGGGAGTGATTTTACTCTTTTAGAATGTTTATAAATGCTATCACCTAAATAATTTCCAACCATTGTTTTCAATTCTTGTCATTTTAGTTAGCTACTTCTTAAAAGCTTAGATCTCTAACTGATATTGACATGACCTCTTTGACATCTTAACTTGGCCGATGGGGTTGAAACCATTTTATAGCAAGATCCACATAGCTCTACCCTAATTTAACAGATTGTGTCAAGTTTTACAAGTGGTTTTTGAACAAAGTGACCGTATCTCAATGTTATTATCAATTCTACATTGTTTTACATGTTTTCAAATATTCTAGGAATGGTTATTTAAGTTTAATATACCAGCACCTCTAGATTCAGCTCGGTACTAGAATGTTTGACTGACTTGCTATTTCTTTAAGCTTGATTGCAGTGTTTATTATTATTATTATTATTAGTATTAAGTGTTCTATCTTAGGACAGGTCTATTCCTTTTTTCAGTGAACTTAGACTAACAATGCACCCTGCCCTCTGCCTCCTCTTTGAGCGCCCAGAATTTTCTCCTTTCCTTCAAATCATCCAATATTTTAATCCTCCTTCTTCTTAAGCTCCTCTTTCCCTCAACCTTGGATTCCTCCTAAGGATGTGTCCTCTCCAGTTCAATATGTACCAAAGAATTACATCCAAAATGGTTCTCTTCTCGCCCATTCTTCCTAGGACTTGTTGGTTTGTTACCTTGTGTGTCCAACTGATCTTCTCAGCTCTTCGAAGTGTTTACATTAATTTATTGGTGTGAAGTATTGTAGACAAATCTGCTATAAGCCCATTTATAGGTAGCTTTGATAACACTTTTGCAGTTGTGTGGATAGTAGGTTATCGAGGGCTCTTTATGTGCATTCAGCTTATATTGAATATAATTAAGCTTACCTTTCTTGTTTCCATCATGGCTTAGCTTATAAGATAGTGCCATAGGAGTCAAGCAATTATGATACCTTCTAAGGCAAAAATAAATAATGGTAATTTTTATATCGAAGTCAGTGAGGAGGTTTATGGTCATTTATCTCTCCGGTAAACTAGAATACGGTTAATCAAAGAGGACCATCTCTAAAGCGGAACGTGTTATAAAGGGATATTTCAGATCTCGTACACAAGCATGTCTTGTCAACATTTTTCAATGGCTAATGGGACGTAAAGTGTAGCTCAACCCACTACCAGCCATTATGTAGCTTACCCAATAGATTCTAGTAGTTGTAGGCGCCACGCCTCTTTTGTTATGGAGATCTAATCAACCACTGTCTTGATGCTATGCATGCCTACACAAGATATGTTATATATACATGGTATGTACAGGGCTTCACAGTAAAGATGCATTCCAATTAAACTGTATTATGGTTTTAGCTTAAAACAGTTGCTCAAAACAAATGGGGTAGTCTATTATTTGTTTAGTAAACGCTTTTTTATATATATTTTGTTTAATATTTACAAGATTTTTGACGTTAAATATCTAAAAAAAAAGCTTAGACATGGTTAATGGATGCCAATTTGTGAGATGGTTGCTGACGATAGACTCAGAAATATTTTTAAAAATATGAGTTTTAACTTTAATAATAAGCCTATATGCAAAAAAATAGCATACGTAGGAATTAGTTATGCCTAGCAACCAATTAGTTTGATAGACAAATATTTAAATTTCTGAAAATATCCTTATTTAAGTTAGTTTACAAGAAATTGGGGAAGAGTTATATATCGATCTGAAACATATGGAAAAAAGAAGAAATATTTAGAAAGCTTTGAGGAGATGTGCTGCTGGTGAGAATAGAGAATAAAGGGGATGGTTCAGGTGAAAATTGAACAAGTTAAAAATGAGTCAATGAAAGGGGAACCATTCTTAAAGTAATTCTATGAAGAAAGGCAAATGGACGAGTCACATTATGAGAAGAAATGTATTTTATAAATTATTTTAACACCACGTCTTACCACCATTCGGATTATACACTTATGTACTAATTAATTAAACCATTGGGCTAGAGATGAGGAAGGTATAATTTAGAGTAAGTGCACCAGCATTTGCGTGGAGGGAGAATGGACAACAATATACCTACCCTCAAAACACCCAACTGAGATTTGAACTCCTTCTGCCCATATTTGGCATTCTATCGTGAAAGGAGGTCCTTAGACCATGTGGCCACCAAAGTGGGTAGATCCACCTCTTGAGTTGATTCATTAATTAGGTAAGACAATACCTTTGCGTCATTAGTATCTGTTTATATTCAATGTGAATATTATTCTTTGGATACAGACCCTCCTTGTTATGAAGATAAAAAAGTAAATTTGATTAATTTTTTGAATTTTAATTTTATTAAGTTTATACTTACTCATTTGGCACAACATTTTCTTCTGTATCAAATGCTCAAAATATAAAAGAAAAAAACTACTTTTTTTGTGCAAAGGATTTAGATAACTAAGCTATCCGTATATTTGCACTAAATGAGATAAAAACGTTATATTTTTATATATATTATTTTTCATTTATTTGAAATATTAAACGGGATCTTTCTGAACCGATCGATTATATCAACACACGAGAATTTCAAAGAACCAGAGAGAAAGGGCCTACCGATTTTGACGGGAGAGGTATTTTAATTCAACTTCCAGGGTTCGTTTGAATGCCACAATCTACATGGGACCGACTGCTTTACTTCCCCTCCGAAGAAAGTTGTGCTATGGATTTTTATCGCTCAAGAAAAATCCGTCGAGCCGGGCTGGGTTTGAACTCCCATACATCGGGCTCTGAGGTGAGCACTTTACCCCCAAGACCACTGAAATTGACCCGGAGAGTTTATACATTTAGAGGAAGTGTACTCGCATTTGCATGGAGTAATCGTGAGAAACCTCTCTTAAGACACGCGACAGGACTTTGCGACTTGATCTCTCTGACAATGGAAACACAACCAAAACAAGATTGACACCTTGCTCTATGTTACCACCAATACAGACTCACTACAATTTTTTATAAGACATGCGTATATTTGTCCATGTGTGTGTGCTTTCTTCTTTAGAGTCCCATGATCAACAAAGACCTCCCATAATACATCTAAAGATAAGATGTTATCAGAGCTCATAATGCACTAAAAATTCTGAAGCCTCCCTGCTTTGGAAAGATTCAACCTATCGTACAATGGAAACACCCAACGCCTTTTAAAACGAGATTACATAAAACACCTGACATTATGAGTGTATGTCAAACTTGACACTGCGTAGAATTGGACAAAAGTGCTACCTTCAAAAAGTGTTTTACATGCCATATTATCGTGAATACAAACTTCTATTATTAAAATATATAAAAGTTAAGTTCATATTAAAAAGTTTTCATCCCACAGATTTAAAAAAAATAAAGTTTTTTACGTTTGTGAAATCTGGAGGGGGGAGGAGGGGGACTTATTTCTTTATATAGTCTACTTACATAATTTTGGTGATACTTCAAACAAAGGGTTTACTGAGATTTCTATCGGTCTTAATTAATACTTTTATTTAGTTATAGTTTATCTAAAATAATTTAAATATTTTAAAATTTAGTTCTAGCTTAAACAAAAATTAAATATATTCATGACCTAAGCTTAAAACTACTTGACTCAAATAAAGCAACTTATAATTTATAAAACTATTGGATAACCAAAAAATAACCTAAAAACCAAGGTCATTAAAATAAGACTCGTATGCGACATCATATTCCATATTTGATGATAACCATAGTTATATTTTTAACCAAGATTTTTTTTGACATAACATAACTAATTCATTTCCACAATGGTGTTGACGTTTTCTAAAGCGTCAAACTTTAAAAAGTCCGGATTACCAGTGATGGGAAGTCTGGGCAGTGAATGTCTATATAAACCGAGAACTCGCCAGCCTAGCGAATGAAACTGATGAATTTAATAACTAATATCACCCCACCAGTAGCTCTAATGTTTTCAACCTTTCATTAAAATTTTTCTCTGAAGATCATTAAATTTATTTTTCTCTTTTTTTAAAAGCTCCTAAATAAATGGCCACCTTGAAGGGAAGGCAAAATATTGTTCAAGTGCTTTCTAGCGATGAGATATGGAACTAGTTTTTAACTAACAATAAGCCGCTCCATAAAACCATTTCGAAAATGTCAACAGTTTCGACGCGTAGGGCCTACACCCGCAATATATACCGCCCTAACCAACACTAACTAAAAATTCGTACTTCATAGGTACCTATAAATAAAGTAACGGATATAGAAATAATATTTACAACATACATTGTGTTGTTAATATAAAATGTATGTGAATTATTTTACATATACACTATAAGTGAGATAAAAAAGACATCACATGTACCAAGCTATTCATATTTCTAGCACAATTTTAATAAATAACCCCACCCACTTCGGTGGCCACGTGGTTGAATCTCGTGGTGGACTAGACTGCCGAAGACGGGGAGATCGAGGTTCGATCCCGGTCAGATGTACTGATGGTGGTTGTTCCTAAATAGATTTCAACTCTACTTCCACGCAATTTCGAGGAATTTACTCTAAATTAAGACTTCTTAATCCACAACCAATAAATGTAGGTGTAAACATTAACAGGTAGTAAGAAGCCTTTATAAAAAAAATCTAACCCAGGACAACACACATAAAAAAATTACGCACCTATTAACACATATACAGGGTGTTACCGGGTCAAACGGCTAAACTTTGAGAAGTGGTAGTTGATCAAAAAACTTGCTCAAAATTTATTGTTGTTTTCATTTAGTTTTTTGCAGTTTACGCGAAAATAAAGCTAAAACTATCAAATCTCCTAAATACATTTTGAGCTAGTTTTTTAATCCGCCACCCCCTCCTAAAGTTTAGCCGTTTAACCTGGGAATATCCTGTATATCAAATAAAAGTACAGCTGCAGTCTTGATTTAATATTATTCGTTAAATACTTTACAAATAAAAATAATTGATAGTCACAAATCTAGAAAAGTATAATATCGTATGTCAGGAAAAATTAAATACCCTCAAAATATTTACATTTAATACCTATTGCAAAAAAAAAAAAAATTTGCTAGTAATTAGAAACTTGGATACACAATACTTTTATAATACAAAATAAAGTATTTATAGTAAACAAATTACAAGTAAAATAACATATTTTCCATGTAAGTATGTAAAACAACAAATCTTAAAATTATTTTTGGCAAGAATATTTTCTAAATACTTGGCGATTATATTAAGATAAATATTTTAAACCAGCAGAATAAAATAAAATCCTCTATTTCTAGAATATTATATCTATTTTCTTTTAAAAATTGTTTCATCAAATAAATAATAGTTGTTTCAATGTATATATTAATTCTATAACATAAAATTAGGAATAAAATAAATTTAATCTTAAAATATTTATTTATCATACCTTATGGTTAATCAATGTATAGACCTTAAAATATAAATTCCTTCTATTACAGCATAACTTTCTTTTTAATTATAAATAATGAAATGTGAATACCCAACATTAAATATAAACTGAAGTCCTGGTTGACTAAATTTAGCTGTTACATAACAAAAAGTAATACACAGGTACTTAAGTATACTTTTATAAAAATGGATCGCCAAGTATACAAATTACAATATGTTTGGATGTTAAAACTTGAGTTTATTCCTGATTATAAAATTTTCGCATTTATGTATTATTATGTATAGATTCTTATGTTTAGTTGCTATTTATTTCCTCATTCAAAAAGATCCCTTCAATATTTATATTCATGACCTATCTTCAACCAAAGTACATTTTAACCAGATTACTGCAAGTTATATATAGTCGCTTATTTATAAGGCCATTGATACTGATAATTAGTTATTTTAATAAAAACGTTAGAAAACAATTAATACACTGAATCTAGGTACATCTAAACAAACAAACAAAAAATCCGTTTCTTTCTATCACATTTTGAAAATGTTGGAATTTTGGAAAAAAGCCTCAATCATCCAAGATCACGAATCATTTATTTACTAGCCCAGAGAGCAATCTGTCAGGATGCTGTGGCAATTTCTCCATCGAGCGTTTCAAACCTGACGCATGCGTAGTCGTGAAACAAACTACTGTGTAAAGATAGTCTGTATGTCTTGCTGGAGGTAATTTCTTCGTTCCACGTCTTACTACCCGTCCGGGATATCCACATATTTACACTAATGTGGTAGAGATGAAGAAGGTAGAATATGTACCGTGCTCCACGTCTTACTACCCGTCCAGGCTATCCACATATTTACACTAATGGGGTAGAGATGAGGAAGGTAGAATAGTACCTTGCTCCACGTCTTACTACCTGTCCGGGATATCCACATATTTACACTAATGGGGTAGAGATGATGAAGGTAGAATAGTACCGTGCTCCACGTCTTACTATCTGTCCGGGATATCCACATATTTACAATAATGGGGTAGATATGAGGAAGGTAGAACAGTACCGTGCTCCACGTCTTACTACCCGCCCAGGCTATTCACATATTTACACTAATGTGGTAAAATGGAGAAGATAGAGTCTTAGAGCAAATATATCTGAATTTTATGATGGGCGAGGGAGAAATATTTTGGCAAAAAATCATCACATTACATCCGTCCTTTACTTCAACTCCAACCTCCCTATTATTATTATTATTATTGTTATTATTAGCACCGCGTCTTACTACCCGTTCGGGTTATACGCACAACCTCCCTATTATTATAAAACTGGACACAAGATCGACTCCCTAGTCAGCGTGCTCTACAGTACAGCTTTGATTAAGTTACCATTCAAGTGACAGCGAGTGGTGAAAATTGAAGTAAAAATAATGATTTAAACAGTTTTCCGTCGCTGAGGGTGTAATGATCTAAGGTTTCGTGGTAAATTTATTTTACGCCTATAACTAATTTATTTATAAGTTGTATTTTTAACTAAATGGATATAACTTTGTTGACTTGATCTAAAAGGAAGGGAAGAGGAGGGCTGATGACAAGAAATGCATCCACCTTAGCGGGAAGGAAGGAAGAGAAAACTAGAGGAAAATCATATGATATAAAGCAAATATCTAGCTCACATGACCGGGAATAGAACCCCAGAATCCTCATCCACGCAAACAAATTTAAATGAGAGTCAACACCTCATATGATTAGGCAACTGCAAGGAGTTTGTATTACTATTATTATTATTATTATTATTATTATTATTATTATTATTATTATTATTATTATTATTATTATAAACCTTCAAAGAAAATTTGTTGCTGTATGATATGATAAATACTTTAGTATCCGGATTTATTATGATTATGACAACATTCTAAACCTATTAGGGCTCCAAACTCTCTTCTCGCGTAGACTTTATTGTGATGCCCTTTTTGTTCTTAATATTTTCAATAACAAAATTTCTTGCAAATTTGCCCTTGATCATGTAGGCATTCATATCCCTTCTCAGGCTTTTCGTAATCCTGAATTATTTTTTCTCGGTAGCTCTTATAAGATGAGCCCTATAGGGTATCCATAGCGCCAATTCTAGATTTGTCGAATTCGACTTTTATCTTAAAAGGAAAGCTAAACTCAGAGAGTTATTTAAGGATATCTCAAATCAATCATTTATCATGTTGAGGTTCTGCCTATATTATTTAAACTTACAATATTCTGATCTGTTTTTTGCATAATGTTACTGCTTACTATTTAGTTATTTGTTTTTAATGTTAATTTTTATTCTTATTATTATTATTATTATTAACTACTTTTTTATCTCGTAGCTATTCATCAGTATATAACATTATTTAGCCATTTTTTGTCTATCATTTTTTCTTGTGTAAATATATGTATTGTAAGGTATGTACGTGTGTACTTTTCAGCGCTGGCCCGTTATAGGTCTTACGACTTTTGGCCAGCACTATAATAAAGGAAATTGGAAATTATTATTATTATTATTATTATTATTATTATTATTATTATTATTATTATTAGCACCGCATCTTACTACCCGTTCGGTTTATACGCACTTACGCTAATGTGTAATGGCAGAGCGATTGTGAGATGAAATGGAGTACCTACAGTTTAACTCGGGATCCGAACCACGGTGGAGGCCTGGCATTCCACACATTCACAAGTTGTGATTAATACACGTCTTGTGAGAGGTGAAGGAAGGGTTTGGTAATCAGATAAATCTGTGCCGGGACTGAGGATTGAGCCCTGGACCCATGTACAGAAGTCTGACACCTTACCCCTAGACCACCAGGTCACCCTAGAAGGGGGGAAGAGGTTGTAAAACCTATTTAAAAATGAATGGTATTTCTTATAAATGTTCAAGCTAAAGAAAGTTGCTATTAGGGTATTTGAGAAAGATAATTTAAAAAAAGGCATTTCTAGGGCCTAGCCTTTAAAAATCTTACTGTGGATTTTTAACAACGTTGCTTACTTGGTGAAGCCTATTTAATCCTAATTTGGCGCACTAAATGCAAAGAAAAAGAATAAAATCATAAGTTCAACTTGATACGCCTTTTTATTTTTAATGCTGATAGCAATTCCCCTCTTCCACTGACGATAATAAAGCGTCAATCTACTATTTGCGACTGCACAACATTGATTTGAATTTCAAATGTACTTTTTTTCCCTATTGTAGATCGACATACGCTTCTACAGAACTTTTTAATCTGACTCCGAGGCTAATAAATAATTGTAAAAACCTAAAAAATCAGATTAAAAACACGTTTGCGCTGTAAAGTCGAATAAAATATAAGTAATATTAGTCAGGGATTTCCATAATCCCCGAACATGCTCTCACAATCCACCTTGCGCCAGGAAAGCTATAATCCATTTGGTAGTAATAATTGTTCCTGGGATGATCACAATTTACAAGCTGTTCTGATTCTAAATTGCTTTTATTGATTCGGTGCTCAGTGAAATAATCGTACAAGTGTATCGATATCTAAATAGGCTAACTATCGAAATTTTACCCAATACCTTGTAGCTCAGAGGTCGAAAACCTTTTAGTAGTGTTGTTCCGAAGTAATATTGACAAGTCGCTCAGCGTGCCAACCAACCTAAGCCCAAACAAATCATTTTTTTTTTTGCAATATTTAACTAGTAAAAAAAAGTTATTAAAACAAATTTAAGTTGTTCTTGTAAAGTGTAAATACAAAAACATGTTTCTATATTGAATACATTAAATAACTACTATTTCTTGAATATTTAAACTTTATTATAAATCAGATAAATCATAATAAATACAAATGTTATAGTGTTTTTTTTTTGCAAAATTTAGGTTCTGAAGACATAATTTTGAAATTTTGAAACAAAATAATTGAATCATTGAAAGATAAAACACGTCACATTTATGGTTTTAGCTAAAATTAAGGTTTTATATTATTTACATTCAAATCACTCAGTGTGTGATTGAAAATCGTTCTGCACGCGTGCCGTAGGTTGCCGACCCCTGTTATAGATCATCTGACACCTTAGCTTAGTATCCATAATGGATATAAAAAAAATCTTATAGATCTAAACAGGTTTTACCTAAAATAAATTTCTAGCGGGTTATACGCATGTGTACTAATTATGACAATGAGTTAGGGACGAAGAAGGTATAATTTAAAGGAAGTGTACCAGAATTTGCGTGGAGGGAGAGTGAAAAACAATTTTGGAAAAACTTCCCGCCAGACAAATATTTAGACCTCGATTTCCTCGTAATCGGCTGTCTATTCTAGCATGAGACTAACGCCTTAGTTCATGCAGCCACCGAAGCAATTAAATTTAGGGCTGTACGTTGTTGCCTTGAAGGTCACTCGACCATGACTATTTTATTGCACAATATTAACAAGAGTATAATTATTATAAGCTATAAATAGTGATTCAATTATTTGAGATCTTTCAGTTCACAAGTTACAAGGTTTCAAACATGTTATTTTAGGTTTTTCCATATCCGTTGTTGAGGAAAGAAAAATTATTAGGGCTGAAATTTACTGTCACAAGATATTTATACTGGGTGTACACGATTAAATATTTATAATAATAATAATAATATTGATGTTATAATTATTTTATTGAGATATTATTATTTAGTAAGCCTATAACTTGACATTCATATTAAGTGTACACAATGAAATTTTTATAATATTAACAATTAATGGTAATAGAGTGTAATATTTATAATAGCAATAAATAATATTAGTAATAGTAATACAATGAAATATGTATAGTAATAATAATAAATGTAATAATATTAATATTATAAATATGACTTTGAAATATTCATAATATAGATTTTACGGTATTATTAATATAAGTATTATGAATAATGTTTTATAATTATTTAATTGTATACCTCTCAAATGATTGTCTAAATTTAATATATTCTAGCCCTATACATTAATTATTTTACGTCAACAATGGTATGACAAAGGCATAAAATAGCAAGTTAGACCGCTCATAGCTCGCTAACTGTAATAATTTGAAATCATTGAATAAGTATTTATAGATTATACACATTAATATACATACACATCTTATATACACTTGTTAAAAATTGTGCAGTTAAATTTTGAAGATCGAATGTTGTTAAAGTGTGATGGTAAGGGATGTACGCTAAGGATCGTATTTTTTTTAATGTTATAAGAAAAAACACTACCTACCAAAATAAATATTGTTTCTAGAGATACGTTTATTTTAATTTTCTGCAAAAAAATAATCTCAACATTTCTTGGATATCCTTATTGTTATTGCCTAATTTGAAAAAAAAACCTTTTAAATTAAGAGGAAACGTGCTATTCAAATTACGTCATATTCATGACATCTATTAGAGAACAATTGAAATTACTTTTTCTAGAAAACTAAGCTAACCAATAAGCAACTAAGCAATACCCGCTTCGGTGGCCGCATCGTCTAACGCGCTACTCTCACTGTAGATTATAATGCCGATGACAGGGATATAAAGGTTCGAATCTCGGTCGGGAGTGTTTCGGAATGGGTTTACCACTCTACAGTATCCCCATGACTTCTTTGGTGCTGACTGACAGCTCACAGCTGACTTCTGACAATCAACATTTAGCTATATACCTACATTTTGACCGTCAGAAGTGACAGCTGCTAAACAAATGTGTTTGCAGATCATTTGGTCCGGCGTAGGTATACATAATTTGGTCTGGTAACGTTTCAAAGCTGTCAGTCAGCACCAAAGAAGCCATGGGGCTACTGTACCTCCATACAAATGCGGGTACACTGCCTATAAATATAACCTCTAAAATCCATAAAACTATCAGCGTAATAAGTACCTCAGCGAAAAATCCAAATGGGTTGTAAGAAGCTGTGCTAATTTTGTTCGTTTTTTTATATATATTAATAATGTTTTGGTAAATTGGGTGCTACCCTCATCTGTGATATAGTTACCGGTGGCTGGAATATCGGCTTTCGTATGAACTAAAGGCCCGTTCCTACGGCGCGTGTTTGGACGGATCCGGAACGTAGATTGTATTATCACAGGTCGTGGAACCGATAGATGCCCGTTGGCTTGATACGGCTCGGGCGTTTCCGTGAATTGTTGGTAAATGCTTGAAACATCAAAGGCCTGTGGTTGTTCTGATGACGAGCCAGTAGAGCACCATGCTTTATCTACAGAAACGAGTAGAGAAAACCACGCGTCGTGGGAATGGTTAGGTTCGTCAATCTACTAACCCCAAGCTCGCGAATCTACAAACCACGAGCCGTTCGCGACTTGCCATACAACAGGCCATGGGAACAAGGCTTTAGTGTATAGATTGTCCAGATTATAGGATTGCTTCAATTATCTCAAGTTGATTATTTACATACATGTTCTATTGCATTGGAAACTCGAAAGTTCATTGACCCACCTACCCAAGTACGGGACTTGTCTTGAGCTAGTTGCATCCAGTCCACCTCACTACACCCTATCTCTATCTTGAGCTAGTTCTATCCAGTCCAGTCACTACACCCTATCTCTATCTTGAGCTAGTTCTATCCAGTCCAGTCATTACACCCTTATCTCTATCTTGAGCTAGTTCTATCCAGTCCCCCTCATTACACCCTATCTCTATCTTGAGCTAGTTATGTCCAGTCCACCTCATTACATACTATCTCTATCTTGAGCTAGTTCTATCCAGTCCCCCTCATTACACCCTATCTCTATCTTGAGCTAGTTATGTCCAGTCCACCTCATTGCACACTATTCCTATCTCTAGCTAGTTGCATCCAGTCCACCTCACTACACCCTATCTCTATCTTGAGCTAGTTATATCCAGTCCAGTCATTACACCCTATCTCTATCTTGATTTGCTTCTATCCAGCCTATTTCAAAGCTTTTTCTTGAATATCAGAATTAAAAATTTTCGTGTAAAGTGTTGTTGAATTTTTTAAACTTTAAACTCAAAATTTAAGCTTTAAACTCAAAATTTAAACTTTTTAACTGGTCAGAGACCTGTAGATAATCCTCACCTACATTTTATTTAAAAACATTTTTTTTTTAATTATCAAACAACTTCTTAAATAATGCGGAATTTCTAAAGGACTGCAATGCGTCTCAGTGCAATACCATGTAGCATCCTTTAGGTGGGGATACAGGGGACGTGAGAATTGGTCAAATATTTTTGCAATTTTTATAGCAAAACATTTTTTGGCAAAAAAAAAATTGCTTCAGTACAAAAACAGAGTTTAATTTTCTTTACACTGTGATATCAACAGATCTGTCATGAGCATAGCGGCATTAGATGAAAAGCTTTTTTAATGAAAATAAAAAGTTGTCATTTAATTCCTGGAGATCCTTGATGGATATTCAACAACTGTTGATATCACAGTATAAAGAAAATCAAACTCTTATGTCTTTACTGCATGAAAATTTGAATTATTTTGGCAAAAAAAAAATACTTTGATATAAAAACTGCAAAATCACTTACCATTTATATCATCTCTTGAAAATGTTCTCTTTTAAAATGTTCATTCTGTTGAGAGTATATTAGTAGTACATCTCCAGGTGGCCTTCCAGTTGAGTTGAGCTGTTTCTTACCATCTTTCTGGGCACGAGGCATTTCAAGCCCTCGGCACCAAACATTTATTGCCCGGGTAAGGTGCTCGATACGAAGCTATTTTACAGCTACATATAGAGTTGGGGGGGAGTTTTTGGAGGCCGGGTGAAAGTGCTTTACGGGAAATCGAATGGTCCCCTTCACATCCTTTTTTTTTATTCCCCATTTGATACATCTGCGTGCGAGGGGATGGTGTTTCTGAAGTAGTCGCACAAAGCTATGAAACTCACCAGTTTTCCCGTACCAACTATCAAGGGGCACGTTTTTTTGGCATTGGTTTCACTTTACCTTGCGTTCAGCTATGTGAAACTTTCCATTTGAATATAGATTTTCCATCAATGCACATAGGTTCTCGAATTTTTTTTATGTGTTATTGACAGTTCAAAGAATTGGTTTATTGATATATTATGTCGATACACTTATTTATTGAGCGTAATCTAATCGTAAGGCGTTGATTAACAAAATGTTTCAAAATGTCTTGTTTGATGTCTTATTGCCATATCTCTCGGCTATCATTGGGCTAGCGTCCAAGCATAGTTCTTCGGGAGTAAACCTTGATAAACACTGGTTTGAATCTAGATCAGGCTAATTTTTTTTTATCAAATTTCATCAGGGTCTCTTTTGGGATAAAGGGATGAAATGGGACCTAGTTTTCTGTCTGTCAATCACACTTTTTTTTTAGTAAATATGTATTTTACTTTCTAATATCAATAAAGTAATTGTAATCATGGAAAAAATGCTCTGAAGATTTTGGTGAATATTTGTGTTTCGAGAGAACCCAAACCCCCCAAAAATGGATTTTATAACTCTGTCTGTTCCCATATTTGTCGGTTTCTCTGTCTGTCTGTCTGTCTGTCTGTCTGTCTGTCCCTGGACATGACCCTAAATGGTTTGATGTATATAATTAAAAATTTATATTTTGATTTAATAGGGCTATATATCAGGCCTTTTTTATAATTCTGACCGTAGCCATCAAATTAAGGGTAGTTTACTCATGAGTAATTTAATTTTAATTTAAAATTTCTCGGAGATCTAACAATTTAGTTTAGAATGTATAATATCTAGGATTTACTTGGAATGACAAATAACATTGAAATATTGGTTTCTGGTCCAAAAATTGGTTTAAGGGTAGTTTACTGACTGTAAATTGTTGAAGATTTAAAATATTTAAAAAATTAATCTATAAATTTATTTATTTAAAATGTATATCTGGGGATCGAGTGATATGACAAATAACACTATATACTTGTTTTTGTGGTGAAAACCTTTTTTTATGGGTAACTTACTGATGAATGAGTTTTCAAAAACATCAAATATTTTAAAAACGATTAAAATGATTTGGTTCTAAATTGGAATCTTGCGAGTGTTTGACAAGACAAATAGCACTCTCCTATTTTTTGACGGTATAAATTCTTATATGGGTAGTTTATTCATGACTAATTTTTGAAAAAGTTTAATTTGTTTAAATTATAAATAGTTATAAGTATATGTAGTTTTTCTAAAAATAGAATCATGTTAGATTAGTTCACTTATGAGTGATTTTGTGTAAAAAAATGTAATGCTTCAACGATTTTTTTCGAAATTGGTATCGATGGACTATTTTACATGATAATTAATAATGTATGTTTATTTTTCTAAAATAAATTTATTTAAAGGTGGCTTACTCGTGAAAAATTAAAGATTTTTTTTTTAAATTGGCCTTAAAGATTGAGTTAAAAATAGATATATGGGAATAGTGTTTCATCATAAATAAGAACACGTTTAATTTTTACAAATTACAAATAATGTTAGGTTGATCTACAAAAAAAAATTTTTTTGGAAAATTTTATATATGTTTAAAATATTTAAACAATTGGGCTTAAAATTTAAGTATCAAGAATGTTTATTGTGATAAACAAGATGGTGTGTTTGTTTATATGAGGAAAATTTACTTAAGTGTAGTTTCGTGATTTTTTTTTTCTATTATATACACAATATGGGAAAGTTTGTGCGATAATCTCGTAACATTTTTTTTTTTTGTGGAAGGAGAACGGGAAACAATTTAAGGAAAAACTATCTTCAGCAGACTCGACTAGGATCTAAAGCCTGATCTTCCTATCATCAGGAGGCCAGTCTAACACAAAGTGATGCCTTAGACCATTCGGTCACTGAAGCAGGCTATATGTTCTCACTCGGGCTGTGCGAGTACTCGGGAATTTGATATTCAAGAGTATCTACTTTAACACGCATCGAAAATTTTTTCCAGACTTAAAAAATCTGAGCTAACATTTTTATCAAAAAATCCTATTTTTAATAATTCTAGTCAATTTTTAGATATAATTTCACTGCAAATATAGCCATACAATAATTCCTTTCGTCTAGTTAAAATAAATGGTATGGAACTCTGCAAGGACTTTCTCACTATATTGTTTAAAAATGGAAATATTTATTCTAAACTCGTTATATATGTGAAACTAAATAATATACACTAGCAAACCAAAGCATAAATTGCACTATACTTATGTAAAACATTTGTCGAGTCCCGGTTTTAGATTTTATAATTTTATTTTTAAAGAACTAATGTCCTCATTTGTATGTTTGGACCGATAAAAAAGATCAATATTGGGTCCACAAAAGTAGGAACATCGTATAAAAGTTTCAACTTAAAACTTAAAATATTCGATGTTTTATTAGGTGGTGTACATCTTCAGGTTATCAAATTGCTATTAAATTCCACATTTATAAATTTGGACCAATAAAAAATTTAAATATTGACTATTAAGTCATATACTCCAATAGAGCGTTCGCGGTAGCTGTGATCCTAGCCACGTCGATGTCTGCGTGGGCTAAGCGTCGGTCTCTTGTAATCTCTTTTTAGGAGAATAGGTTGGCGTTTTAATTATGGTTGGATATATATATAAAGGGGGCGTCTTCCGTCACAAGCTTCCTACCCTCTTTCTATGCAAATGTATTCCATTTTAACTACACCCTCTCATCCCTAACCCATTAGTGTAAATATGGTGATATCCTGGACGGGTAGTAAGACGTGGAGCACGGTACTATACTACCTTCCTCATCTCTATCCCATTAGTGTAAATATGTGGATATCCCGGACGGGTAGTAAGACGTGGAGCATGGTACTATCTACCTTCCTCAACTCTACCACATTAGTGTAAATATGTGGATATCCCGGACGGGTAGTAAGACGTGGAGCACGGTACTATACTACCTTCCTTATCTCTATCCCATTAGTGTAAATATGTGGATATCCCGGACGGGTAGTAAGACGTGGAGCATGGTACTATCTACCTTCCTCAACTCTGCCACATTAGTGTAAATATGTGGATATCCCGGACGGGTAGTAAGACGTGGAGCACGGTACTATTCTACCTTCCCCAACTCTACCCCATTAGTGTAAATATGTGGATAATCTGGACGGGTAGTAAGACGTGGAGCACGGTACTATTCTACCTTCTTCTTCACTACCCCATTAGTGTAAATATGTGGATATCCCAGACGGGTAGTAAGACGTGGAGTGCGATACTATATTCCACCTTCCTCATCACTTTCCCACTACTACAAACACTAAAATTAACACATTTTTGGAATTAAATAGTGCTCTAAACTATCTTTTATAATATGTATGAATCCATTTGAGGCTCATGATAGTGTCATTTCTCCATTTGTGAGGAGGGTTGCAAGAAATTATCTCTCCCCCTTCCATATTTTTTTCCCTTTAAGCCCTCTCACTCGAGCACCCCTTTCCAAGAGAACCTAGCACCTGCCTGAGTCCGCCATGTTGGTTATTATGGGCTCTGTACCTTGAAGGGGAGTATCACTGACCATAGGGGGTTTGTATTGTTGCTGGGTAATAAATGGTTTTACTGTCCTTGTAGCGTTACTCACCCCTCTACTTTCTGCTGGTGTTACTCGAGTTCTGAAGCTTTTGTTAACCTCATGACTGACTACTTTAGTTCAAAAGACAGGGATTATTATTACAAGCTACTTGACACTAGCTTCGTGGCCTCTACTCTCAGGATCGATGTATCTGTACAACTCAGGTAAAAAATTGTTTGGTCGATAAAAACAAATCATTGAAGTGAATCTGTGAAGCGGCTTACAACTTAACTTGGAGCACGCATACAAAATAATATCACATACGTCAATGTATGAAATAGATAGGGGAAAAAATTAGTGACCCTTTGAGGCCTCTAGTTTACCTGTTGATACCATTTCCCCTCTTCCACTTACGAGTATAAGCACTTCCTCAACTATTTGAGCCTGAACAGCATTGTCTCGGACTTCAAAACTATATTGTTATTGTTTCATATTATAGATAGAGATATGCTTCTATGGACTTTGTAATTTACATCATGGGAGGACTGGTCATTTTTGCGAATAAACCAAATAGCATGAGTTGTAGACAGTTTATAAAAAGAAATCAGTGTACAAAAAACCCACTTCATGATCAAAAACATAAGATTGTGACATTGTAGGACAATGTGTTGCGTCTCAACTAACTTAATAATTCCATTTTAGGGGCTATTGATTAATTATCTTGACAAAGTTTTCCAAACTTGATTAAAATTTATATAATTTCTTCTTAAACTGAATTGTTGGCCTTTTTATTGTTGTAAACTAAAAGTATTACAGTTAATAAATCTATTTACACACATGAAATATTTTATTAATAATATATTAGGCATGTATGTAGATCAAAATATCAAACAATTAATACAACATGTCTACTCCCAAGATGTACGTGTTTTAGTCTTGCTTACCTTCCATGGCAATGTAGGTCTGTTGAAGTCTTGTTTACTTTCCATGGCAATGTAAGTCTGTTGAAGTCTTGTTTACTTTTCATGGCAACTCATCTATTCACCCTTACCACAGCATACAATAAACCTATATCTCCTTGTAATCATATTCATATAAAATTCAAAATGCATCCAACGTTGATTAGATCAGTTGTTTATAATTATTTAAGAATTTATATTTTTTGTTTAAATGGTGCATTTTTGCTTACCGTTACGTCACCGGTAAAAAACGTTCTTCTTCAATCTGCCGATTGATTGCTAGTTAACTGTTCTATACACACTCTTGTCAGAAGCAAATGCCTCAAGATGGCTGTAGCTACTGTTTCCAATATCACCCATCATATTCCCTAATCTTTTTCTGTAGTCGCAGAAGTCCTCTTGATCGTTTACTCTCCATTCTACCCTCAATAATTATCTTAAACAATTTGTTTCTCAGTTAAAACCATTAGACTCAGCCTTCCCCATTATAATTTAGTGTTAGAGTAAGTAAAGCACAAAATAGCTATGTTTTACAATGATTTAGGTCGATCTGCGACAAGAGTAATTTCGGATTTCACGCGAGATGTGCTACCTGTGGTTTTTATAGATTCTTTTAGATTCTTCAAAACAAGAGATAGAGGGATCTATTTTCATGTATCTGCGAGGTTATCGGATTATAATTTTTTCAAATCTTTTTTCATGGGCCACAGACCAAAACTATAATATCTTTAGCTCTAGCCACGTTCTCGTGGTGTGCTGGGTTCCCATTGGGGCTACTCCCCTTAAACAAATCCGTATTAAGAAAGATTCTTACATTATCCTAATTTTTTATTATTATCTTGAAGTAGTTTTTTTAACCGAATTTAAAAAAAAATCTTTTACATCTCAGTCTATTTACTTTATTCACAAAAATGTCTTAAAGGATTCCTCCTGCCAGAATGTAGATTAAAAATTCCGTAGAAGAATATTTATATCTAGAATAATAAACAAGGAAAATACAATTTCGAAATGCAAGACGATAAAGTCCAGGCACAAATAGTGGAGTGAGTGTTTATACTCGTCAGTGAGAGGGGGGAAATATTATCAGGAGGTAAACTTGTGGTCTCACAGGCTGAATTACAATAAATTTCATATGTGAGGTATCTGCATGTCTACTATGGGATGACAGCACTGTCATTCTCTTGTTTTCACGTGGTTAATCTTCCCTTAAATATAAGACAAAATTTGCAATGCTAGTTCGTCGATGCTGCCACTAGCTCCTTCATATCCAAGCAGACCAACTTCAGACATAGCTGTAGACTAAGATATTCGGCAATAGTTAACCTAGAGTAAGCAAAGATAAATCTTTTCTCCGTAAGACCGGCAGTTCTCACATATGATATCCAGTGTACTCATTTACTTCACTCTCAATCTATTTCGTACATTGGCATCTAAGTGGGACACCCGACCCCATGATGTAGTGGTCAGTGCAACTGGCTACGAACCTATGAGTACCAGGTTTGATTCCAGGCTGGCACCTTGGGAAATTTTCTTAAAAAGGGGAACTACCTAAATGGATACCAGGGTTTGGTTAGTTAGGGTTAGGCTAGGCTCCATCCACACCCTCATATTCACTTTCGCCATCATCTCATCGGGACATGGAAAGATCTTTCACAAAAAGGATGTTAAAATAGTACATTCGAGCGTTTCCTGGGCATCGGTACATTAGTACCGGCTAATCTTTCCACAAATGGGCTAAAAATGACGTTCAATATATAGGGCTTAAGTTCTTGGGGACGTCAAGTTATGATGTAACCCGACTCTCAAAATAACTTCGAATTCAGCAAAGATGCATCGTCGTTGAGTTGAAATCAGTGTAATTGTACTAAACCCTTTCGAAATATTTTAATAATAATACTAATCATACTCAGCACCACGTCCTACTACCCGTTTGGGTTATACGCTTAATTATTATTACATTAATGGGTTAGAAATTGGGAAGGTTGAATATAAAGGAAGTGAAACTGCCTTTTCGTGGAGGAAGAGTGGAAAACAATTTAGTTAAAACCACTCTTAGTTCACCCGAGTTGGATTCGAACCTCTATCTACCCGTCTTTGGCAGTCTAGCTCAACACGAATCCAGTACGTTAGCTAACTAGGCCACCGTGGTGGGTCAGTAATACTTTAATAGTAGTATGAATCTATTTTATCAAAACCTTTATTATGTATTTTTGAAAACCATTATTCAAGACTTAACCCCAAATAAATGAAACAAACCACGCTGTCAAAACTCTCTCATCAAATCGATAATTTCAAGTCACCAGACGCTGTTTTGGCTGTGCCACAATCGGAAACAAAGTGCAGTATTGATTTCAGGTATCACTCCTTCATCCCCTTTTGACTGGTACTCCCGGCGCTTCCCAAATCTGCTGTATAAACCCACCCCTTTTTCACATCCCTTCCTTCCTTCCCCGTTCAACCCCTAACTCAACTACCCTTCAGAGAATCGCTCTCTAGCACTGCACACAACATCACGTGCAGACTAGCCTGGCCCCAGTATCCTCCCCCAAATGAAAAGTAATTCCAGTTCCACGGATTCTCTCTCAACCTTCCTCCCCTCCTCCCTTCCTCTCAAACCCTCATCTACATCCCATCCCTTACCAACATCCCTTCTCCGCGCGTACTCCCTCAAATTTCGTTGTGAAATATTTGCCTTGTGTCACTGGAAGGGGGAAGTTATTATTTAATCGAACACCTCCCCATACCCCTCTCTTTTGTCAACCACCCCCCTTCAGCCCAATCTCTCTCTCGCTATTACACCTTCACTGCTTTTACCTCCAATGACTTCATCTTCTCATCTCTTTATTTTATTTTCAATGCTGTTCACACGTTTTTCAATGGCATCACACACACACAAAAAAAGCTCAGTTTTATTCAATTAAATTCAAACCTATAATTTAGTATTGAAAGAAATTTTATTAAGACGTGATTTCTAACATTAATAACAGTTATTCTGGTGGCCATTCAACAATTCCACGAAATATTGTAAAAAAAAAAAATTAAAATTCACACCCTTAATATTTTTAGAGGTTTACTTAAATTTGTACAATTTATCTAGCGATAAACATGAAAAATTCACATTTTTAATTTTGGATCCTATTTTCCTGGTTTTCGTCATTTTTTCGTCATTTTTAGAAATTCTGAGTCATTTTAAAGCATTCGTGTTGAAAAAGTATATTTTTAAATAACGTACAGTCAATATTTTATAAGTGCACATTTTTTTACCAACATGCATCTGTCGGAGTAAGATTTAAATATTGTAGTCAGTTTACTATGTATACTCTTTGCTTGTTTGGTTGTAAAATACACATTCCTGGTTTTACACGGCAACTAAGCTGGGAGGGGCAGTGTTAGGCGGGGCTAGCTGTTATTTCTGAACGAAGTATTGGTAAATAAATATTATATATAGCAGAATACAATAGTTTTGCTAAAGGCTTTTCAATGCATGGATATTTTTTAGTTTATATTTTGCTAAGTGCGTGTTTGATTTAGTCGTGTACATTCATAACGGATTTTTGTTCATATTTTTAGGTCCTTTTTAGAAAATCTGAAGGATTTTTTAGAATTTTTAGGTCATTTTATAGGTCATGTTTTGATTATTTTATGGTCTTCAAAATTTGGGCCTTGGTTATTATTAGACATATAGTTAAACGTGTTCTCTTAACTTGTATGATGAAAATAATTTAGGGTGGTCGAAAGCAAGGTGATTGTGAAGAGATTCAGTCCAAAAAGGGATTAGGATACTGGTGAGGGGAGGAGGTTACATAAAGATTAGCTACAAACCCTGTACCCAATACAATACTTTTGTTAGATAGTCAAGTCTAGTAGATTACGGTGGTCAGGACATGCAGCGTGAATGGAATAATCCATAGCTGTGTTCAGGTATTTACTGGAAAGCCTAATGGGAAGAGACCATTGGGAAGACCTAGATGCAAATAAGAGGATAACATTAGAATGGATCTGAAAGAGAGAGGGTGTAATGAGGTGGACTGGATAGGACTAGCTCAAGGTAGGGATAGGGTGTGATGAGATGGACTGGATAAAGCTAGCTCAAGATAGGGATAGGTAGCTTGATTCTGTTAGTGTGGTAATACACTTTTGAGTTCCTATTATCATAGAATTAATAAGTATGTTATTAGATATAATTAATTAAGAAAAGTTTAGTTTCATAAGAAAACAGCATTATTTAATGACTTTAAAACAGGAAAGACACCTTCCTATTTCTTCTTATTTTGTGTTAGTTTACATTCCAAACAGAATTGATCGTAAAGATGGTTACCGGTAACTAATGAATACTCTGAAGAGAATATTGATATCTTTGTTTCTATTTAAAAACAAATACAATATTAGAATATTTAATACATTATTCCACCACCTCATTCTTTTATCTATTATTCTTTCTCAGAAATCAACCATTCTTTCCCCTTACATAAGACAATGCACACCCTCTAAAACCCCCCTAAGTATTTTTTTCTATTATTCTTCTTTTTCTAAATTATTTTCCTTTCCTGATTCTCAGTTAAATCTTCCTTCTTACCCTTCTTTTCCATTTTATTATGACACCCCTCGAGTTCTTTTCTGCGTATATATTATCCCTTCTTCTTTCAACAAATTCTTTGTTGTTTTTGTTTTACACCCAGCTAGAAACGTCATGGAAAACCCCACCACTCAACTCTATCCACATATTATTAACTGACTAGAACAAAGAAAGTACATTTTCGTTTTTTTTATCGAAGCACCGAAGAATCGGAGAGCAATAAAATACTAAATGAAATATGCTTTATCACTGACCGATGAATTTTTTGTTAGCACCACGTCTTACATCCCTATTCGGTTTATACGGTTCTTCACTAATTCCTTTCTCTATGTACTAGGGAAAAGAAAGGATAAATTTAGACGAAGTTTACTCCCATTTGCGTGGAAAACCATTCAGGAAACCCCTCCTCAACATACCCGACCGAGATTCAAACCACGATCTCCTTGTCATCGGCAGTGTATTCTATTGCGAGGGTGGCGTCTTACACCGTGTGGCCACCGAAGCGGATCACCAATGAATTGTTGCAATCAGGTACCATATAGATATGAAACAATTGTTGTGATGGGTAAGAAAACGTATTGGTAAACATGCGGGCTAAGGCGGGAAGAAAGAGTCGAGTTAAAATCTGTATATATATTTAAAGCTGTTATAACAAACACTTTTTTTAGTCAAAATAAATATTATAATATTACTCAAGTAGATATATTTGGTTAGGTTTTCTACATGTATTAATCTCAAAATTACTAAACTTAGCTCACGCACCTTTCCATCCCACCTTAAGACGTCACCTGTCATGTTAATAATATAATAATAATATTTAGCACCGCGTCTTACTACCCGTTCGGGTTATACGCTTTAAGTACTAATTACTCTAATGGATTAGGAATTGGGGAGGTTGAATTAGAGGAA
>CABFVX010002177.1:78929-100768 GCA_902151425.1 Timema shepardi | reverse complement strand
ACCGAGATTCGAACCTCGATCTCCCCGTCCTCAGCAGTCGAGCTCAACACGACAAGCGCGTTAGCCAACTACGCCACCGAGGCGGGTCATTATGTTAAATCAGCCAATGATTGGGGAGGTTTGAGCTTGAATACCACCAGAGTTATATTTTACTGACACTAATGACCTCATTGTATCAACTCACCTATAAATTTCAACTACTTTTTTAAACGTTCTCCCACCCACCCTCCAGGCAAATGTGAGTACATTTTTATATAACCTTCCTCATCCATACCACATTATTGTAAATATTTGGATAGTACAGATAAAAACCAAAATTCAGTTCACTTTAAAAAAAAACTATCAAATAAATCATGTGAATTGGATAAGACAAAGCTCTAATAAAATACAAACATATTTTTACGAGATCAAGATTAAATATATTCTACCATAATATTATTATTATTTAATAGGTATCTATAAAATCTATCAAAAATTACATCTGATGATCACATAAATTGACTTATGAATACATGAATGTATATCTATTATATTTTCTAGCTCTGAGATAACTCTCTTCCAATGAATATGGAAAGTAGATCTAATTTCACGTACGTATAATGTAGGTCAAGTCATGTGATTTGCAGATGTGACTTTAATACAGTAGAACTTCGTTAATGCAAACTAGTTGAGACTGACTTTTGTTCAGATTAGCCAACATTCGGATTGCTAGATAATACAGGGATACAGTATATTCACGAACTTTAAATAACATTTGAATGAGTTTAATCAAATGTCCGTTTATTTAAATGATGTATAACACATATGTACTATAATTATTTCTAATTGCAGGAAAACACATTGTGTTGGCTACAACATGCATTAAACCTTTATCATCAGATATCATTGTTTCTTAAAGTTATCTTTGGTTGAACTTGTTAACCAATACAATATATTTATATATTTAGGGTGACCTGGCGGTCTAGGGGTAAGGTGTCAGACTTCTATACTGGCGGCCGGGGTTCAATCCTCGGTCCGGGCAAAGATTTATCTGATTACCAAACCCTTCCTTCACCTCTGACAAGACATCTTGTGACTGTGAGGAATGCCAGGCCTCCACCGTGGTTCGGATTCCACGTTAAACAGTAGGTCCTTCATTTCATCTCACAATCACCCTACCATTTCACATTAGCGTAAGTGCGTATAACCCGAACGGGTAGTAAGACGCGGTGCTAATAATAATAATAATTTATATATTTAATTTAACTTAATTTTTTTTCCCCGTTTTCCGAAAAGTGTGTTCGTAATATCAAAAATTTTAGACCACAGGGTTTCAGTTTAACGGGGTTTTACTGTACCTAATTTATAATACTTATAATATGGGGGGCGGGGGGGTTGTATTTTCTAAGTTTACTTCCCTACCAGAATCCTACAAAACTTTTTGTTCAAAACGCTAGTGGTTTGAAGCGTCCATTGAACAGGAATCAAACATTCGAATAACCGGGCCCACCCCTCTAATTCTGTATCAACAAAACCCCTTCGAATAGAACTGTTTCCTAGGCAGCATTCGCTTCATGTGCCCTCCCCCTCCCACCCATACGCTTACAATTGGATTACAATCAGGCTTACAACCTCCCAATATCCACGTCCCCACGTACCATCATCCTTTCAATCCAACCCTTCTAACCCTTCTATACTCTCTCTACTCTAATACCCTTCCTTCCCCTTTTCTTAGGCTCCTTAGAAACGATGTCGAGTGGGCGGTTGGATTTTTTTTTGTGTGGGGTGGGGGNGGGGGGGGGGGGGGGGGGGGTTGCAGGAGTCAGGGATCTTATTATGGTGGCTTATTTGGAATCAATAGCTTGGTAAAAATAAGATTTCTAGCATTTCGTCGTAAAGCATACGACGACATATTTCCATCTGTTGCTTCTTCGCAATATCCTTATTTCCAGTTTTTATATACGATATTGCTAAATAGATATTTTCAGTTATTTGTTATTTTCTCATTACCTTCAGGAGATCACCAAAATAAAAATATAATTCTAGATTTTGATGGATGTCAGCGTTTCATGACTCCCTGAACCCAATAAAGTTTTATTCTGCAATACCGTTTATTTGTTACTCCGTCTAGAACTGGAAACATTTCACTAATTGGGCTAAAACTTCGTATCTAGGGTATTTATAAGGTTCCCCAGACTTTTAATATATATATACAAAACCGTAAAATTAAAGATAAACTAGGCCTACACTAGGATGAAAAGAGAACAAATCTTATTTCCCAAAATAGTTTTTAGACTATCAATCTGTTCTTTTAGAACAAAGATTCGCTAACTTGCAGCCAGCGGGCCACATCCGGTCCGCGAGACCTATCTGAGTGGCCAGCTTGTCTGTAATACTTTCATACTACTGCTAATATTCAGCCTAAAATCCTATACGTACAGAACAAAAAAAAGTTTAATTTTAGTGTGTAGATAATTTTGAGTAGTAAAAAAAAATTAGAACTATCTCAAACTACAGTAATTTTTTTTTATCACCTTAAAAAGTTGAGCGTGAGAACTTTTACTCACAGAATTTAATAAATATTAGGGTATACTTTGAATATTTCGATAACCCACTTGATCATCTATATAAGTATTATAAGTAGGCCTAATATAAGTTTTAAATACGTTAAATATACATCAATGTCTATAAAGCTATAGCATCAAATATATAGTATAGACCTACATCAGTGGCCATTTGGATTAAACGTCAGGATCTTAGGATCTATTTATGGTTTTGGGAAGTCAGGGTCTAAATTCCAGCCTAATTTACAGAAAGTAGTACCCCATAAATTTTCACCTCATTCTCTTCACAAAATGATGTTGAATTTCTTCTCAATTATATCGTCCTCATCCCTTACCTATTGGTGTGATTAAAATGTACATTGTTCTAACGGGTAGTAAGACGCATTACAAACATAAAAGTTTAAAATTCATTTAAACTGTGGCCCGCGACACACCCCAAGTTTGTAAAATTGGCCCTTCGACTGGCTTAGTGACACAATTCAAAGGTTTTTAAGATATGAGGGAAATATGACCCCGTGCACAGGATGACTGCTGGATAGTTTGGTGATAGAAGTATGCGTATCAAGCCAAAGGTCCTAAGTTCAAATTCTATGTCTAGGTGTCATTTTTAAATTAAAATAATATTATATTTAGATACGGATATAACCGTAATTAACAAATATCAATAAACCCTTGTGAAACTTTCGCATATTCAACCTTACCCCCCTCCCCCCCCAAAAAAAATGTAGTCTTTTATTGTTTGGGTTGTTGAAATTAAATACTCAGCGAAGTGTATAAACAAAATAACAAATAGAGTTTATTTTCTGTAATTGATACAAAAATATTGCTAGATTTTTCTTTTAACTTAAATTTTTAAACAAACGTTGTGTTTTAACGTAAACTGAGTATGCTATGTCAGAAGTCAGTAAAAAAATTCTATCCACTGATATCTTATTCATCGCTGTAGGCTTTGTATTAGTTGAGAAAAGGGGGTGTTGACAACAGAAATAATATATAAGATAATTCTGTTTAGTCCAACATGAAATGCGCATTGGTACAGTTATCATTGTACATTTGGTAGCAAAAAGACTTGACCCAAGCCGAAGTTCGATGCGTTATCTGATAGCTCATGATCGTAATTTTTTTTAGCACCGCGTCTTACTACCCGTTCACGTTATACGCTTATGTCCTACGTCTTACTACCCGTTCACGTTATACGCTTATGTCCTACGTCTTACTACCCGTTCACGTTATACGCTTATGTCCTAATTACGCTAATGGCCTTAGTTATTAGGAAGGTTATATTTATAGGAAGTGTACCCAATTTTCATGGAGCAAGAGGAGAAAACCATTTTGAAAAAAAAAAACCTCAGTTCCCCCGATCGAGATTCGAACCTAACTTTTCCCGTCATTGGAAGTCCAGTCTACTGTGATAGGAACACTGTAGACCATGCAGCCACCAAAGTTGGTGGGATCTTAATTGATCGCTTTTATTATGTATCACACGTCCATAACAGACTCTGACTTAAAATATGAGTTAAGAATCACTCTGGGCACAGGATCTAGATATCTCAGCGATAAGAGTATTGGCATACTAAGCCAAAGCTCCCAGGTTTGATTCCCTTGTTCAGGTGTCATTTTTCAATTTAAATAACACGATATTTAGATGAGGATATAACCGTTACCAACAAATATAATAGCTTGTCAATTTAATTCACTCTAGGTCTTTGTTGCCGGCCAGGGAGATTTTTCCCTCGTGTGTGTTGCATTTCAGTTTCCACGTGAGGTGCAGCAAGGATAATGATGGTGGACGAACTACCGGAGGAGGAATATGGTCTACAGTGCTAAGGATCAATAGTCCTTTCCTTTTCTCCCGGAGTTTGGAAGGTTGCAGGAGACTAGGGGCCGGGTTTATTGCCGCTGCTACGAGAATGGGGTGGTAGAAAGGGGAGATTTAGTGCCCAGATGGTGGTGGGTAGGGGGATAGGGGTGGGAGGGAAACAACCAGGAAATGAGAAGGTGCAATCCAACTTCACAGGCCTTACCATGATTTCACTCGGAGGGAGAGTGTATGGTCGAATCGTTTACAGGTTGGATCAGTGGTTCTGAAAGGTTTGCTTCGAAATTCACGACGTTATGTTACTGTCAAGAGAATAAAATTGTGAGACACTTTATCTCAGTCAGTGGCGTGTCTGTCTACTGAATCAAAGGTCCCAGGTTCAATTCCTGGAATGGGCGAAAACTACATCATTCGTGAAATGTGAGCTTTCCCTTTCACTGTAATAAATTAATAGTTGGGGCTGGATGTTGTGTCTGGTTTAGATTTAAGTTAGTTTACGAGCCATGTGCTGATATAATCAGTCAACACAGAAGTACACGTTATATACTGCAAATAAAAAGATTAAAAAAATAATCGTGGCTTCATTCAATATTGATTTTTAAACAGAAATAACAGAAAAAAAGAGGCTATAAGCTTTAAATATTTATTTTACCAGAGATCCACTTCAATGAACTCATGGTCTAAGGCTCTACTCTCGTAATATATTGGACTGCCAAGGACGGGGAGATTAAGGTTTGATCCAGGTCGGTTGTACTAAGGGTGGTTTTTCACGCAAACGCGGGTACAATTGCTATACATTCAACATTCTTAGCCCTTAATACATTATTATAATTAGTAAATAGGCGTACAAACCGAATGTGTAGTAATACGCATATCTAATAAAGCATATATTGGCGTCTAAGTTGGATAGTGCTTAGAGTGCTTAGGTGCGTCAAGTTTTGATGCAGCCCCAGTTTACAAAATTGCTTCAAATTTATTAAGTGGGAAACGTCATCAAATCAAAAATGTTTTAACCAAGTCAGTTGTTAAAAATTTTAAAATATAAAATCACATTATCATGGCCAGAAACGAGTATTTGTGACACATTTATACTACTGATCTGGTCGACCTCGATGGTCTTGAGTTAAAGTGCTCGTCTTAGTAACCGATGTTCGAGGGTTCAAACCCGCCCGGGGTTGATGAATTTTTGTTGAACGATAAAAATACGTCACACAGCTTCCTTCGGAAGGGAAGTAAAGCCTTCGGTCCTATTTCGATTGTGGCATGTAAACGAACCCTTATAAGTATGTGAAAAAATACCTTCCCTGCAAAATAGGTAGGCCCTTTCGCTCTCGCTCATAGAAATTCTCTGTGCGGATATAATAAATCGGTTAAGAACTTAAACGCTAAATATATCTAATAAATAAAGTTTATTTTTCCTACCTTTTGTCTCTGCTTGGGTTTGGAGGTCGTTTTACAAAGTGGTCACTCCCTACACTAGACTTGATCTACTCACACTGTCCAATAGCACGAATATAAAGACATGACTACAGGGTGTATTTTGTATGCTCCAGTTAACCTAAAAGTGAGCATTCTTATCTTCACGAACTATACTATGACCCTATCTTATAAGCTGCACCATAGTGGAACATTTGAAAGTAAACTTTCCACCTATCAGGGTAAACAAAGTGTACCATTAAATGGAAACTACCTTCTCCAGTTCCCGTGATTAAAATCGCTGTCTCTGAAAACTAAATGAAATAAATATGTCACTTAAGTTAGAACTAAGCGACGGAACTAACCTCAAATGTCCCTGAAAAGGTGGCCAATAGGAGACGATAGGTTCTTACATATCCTAATTTATATTTTTTGGTCTGTATGCAAGAACAAGGCTGAGCAAAATTGAAGATGAAGTTGAGTCGAAAATAAGTTTATTTTCTACATAGTTTGCTGCAATTTATCGCACCACCTTTACCACTCCACCTTTTCCGCTCAGTATCTTTCTCGCATACCGACCTTTGCTGTGAATCATCGCTCCACCTTCGCTGCTCCACCTTTTCCATTCAGCCTCTTTCTAGCATACAGGCCTTTGCCGTGAATCATCGCTCCACCTTCGCTGCTCCACCTTTTCCATTCAGCCTCTTTCTAGCATACAGGCCTTTGCCGTGAATCATCTCTCCAACTTTTCCGCTCAGCCTCTTTCTCGCATACCGGCCTAAGCTACTGAAAGACCGTACACGTTTTTTACAGGATGTGTTTATAAAAATTTTACTTTTTTATATAACCTTTTGTGTTTACTAAATTAATAAAAGTTTTGTTCTAGGACAAGCACTGTTGGAGATATTCTGTAATATTCTCGTTGCAAATACTCTTAGATTGATAGAAGTTCTAATGATTTATTAGTAAAATCTCAAACATAAAAAAACACATTAAAATTGTTTTATAACAATCAAATTGTTACGGAAGGTCCTATATAATGTTTATGTTTAAACTTTATAGGCTTATATTGTAAACTACGTCTTAGATATGGTGAAGGTGTCATCTAGACGAAGTGTAATAAAATTTTCTTGGAGGTAAAATGTGAAATCATTTGTGAGAAGGCACCCCAGTACATCCGGCCGGGATTTGAACCTAAACCTCTTCTTCAGTGGTTTTTTTTTATCGTATGTTATATTTGACTGATGGGGACATGATATCTAGTTCGGTCCCCTGTGAGTGTAGACTATTCGCTTCTCAGGTAGCACAGAACGTTTCCCAGGGTACACCACAGGAGGTTGTCTACACGTCGCACACTCAATGAGACTATAGTGAATATGGAGGTGTGGAGACAGTGGGAGTCTTAACCTAACTTAACCTAATTAAACCAAACGTGATGGCCATTGAGATAATTCTCCTTTAAGATAAAAAAAAACACGGTACAAGTCAAAAATCTAGCTTGTGACCCCTAGGGCCGTTACCTGATTCATTGACCACTACACGACGGGGCCGAATTTCTTAGTTTTATACCAAAATAGATGAGCAAAACATTCAGACCACGTGACAACCAGCACATGTCATGAGAATATTTACTGTAGAGTTAAAATTAAATTTTAGTCCACAAAAAGACTATTTTAGAGGACGATAGGAACTTATAAACAATGGCAACGGAAGGTGAATACTGTTGTTTTTTGGGGGTGGGGGTAATAAAACCCCGTGCAAGACAACGCTGTCAAATCCAGCAGCGTTCCAAATCATTCACAGACTAACTCTTGAAAGAGAAAAAGAGTGGGTGAAGTAAGTGGCNGGGGGCGCCAAAGTGGCAGTCCTGGGGAAATGGTGAGTGGGTCGTAGATATCCGACATAACGACGCCCAAACATTTTGGCGCCGCGTAGTAGAGGTTCGAGTAGCGCCAGAGCTGCACACAAACTCAAGGCAGGTAGATAGACAGACAGACACACACACAGCAACAATTGCAACACGGAACAATATTAAAGGGGATGATAGGAAGGGAGGGGAGTGGCACCCCCACATCCTTCTCAGGAAGACAATGCTACCCTCAATTAACCCCCACCCACCAAGACTAGAAGATGGACAAATAAAACACGTGTCAAAGCAACAATCATATAATTACCATCTTGATTAACTTTTACAATTTTGTTTAACCCTCTCAGAATTATTATTATTACTACTATTATTAGTTGAGGTATTTAACGTGCACTTTCGAAACCCAACTAATTTAAATCTAGAAGAGACACACAATGGCTCCAGTGACCGCATGGTCTAGGGCGTTACTCTTGCAATAGACTAGTCGGGTGTATTGAGGGGTTTTTTCAAAAAGGTTTTCCACTCTCTCTCCAAGAAAAGGTGGTTACATTTCCTTTAAATATAACCTTCCTACCTAAATTCATTAGCGTTATTATTAGTACATAAGCGTATAACCCGAACTGGTAGTAAGACGGTGCTGAAATAATATAGACACAACAGTCGACACCCAACCGTTAATTCATCACTGTGAAAGTATAAATTCACTTTTAACCAATGATGTATTTTTCTGATATTCCTGGGCCCTTAGCCCAGTACAGACACGCTAACGACTAAGCTAAGATGTCTGATTCTCTTGGAATTAAAAAAAACTTATATGAAATCTAGCTGTTTAGCTGTTTGTATATTATTTTGTGTATTTTTATTTAGGTTAACAAGTTTTGTTTGTGTTGTTGCATCCTACTTTTCATTCGGGATATACGCATATTTATTAATTACGCTACTGACCGAATTTGCACAAAGGGAGATTGGAAAACTATTTAGGAAAAACGACCCTAGTACAGCCGAATGTGATTTGAACCCTGATCTCCCTGTCATAACTCAAAAGGGATGCCGACCCCTTCACTAAGGCATCACTCTTGAAATAGACTTGACTTCTAATGATAAGAAGATTTTGGTTTGAATACTGATCGAGTGAGGCTGTTTTTTCCTACCTCCACGCAAATGTGGTGTATACTTCCTCTAAATTCAACCTTTCTTATCCCTAGCTCGTTCGCGTAATTGCTTCATATGCTTATAGCCTGAACGGGTATTGAAGACACGTGGTGTTATGAACATAAAAACTATTACTCGATTAATTTTTTTAAACCAAGCCGCCGTAAGTTGTAAGTCATAAATAGTAAAGATTAAAAATATCCTACCACATTAATTATTATTATGGCCCAAGTCAGAAACAAAAGCTTGTAATATGGTCATTGCTATACCCTTTCCATGTTAACCTGTCACTTCTCAAGTCTCATATAGTATATTAGCTGGCGTAGTGTTATCATCAATAAAGTGACGCTTCATTACAATTTTAGAACAAAGAGGATCTGGTTTTGGCATATGAGCCAATATAAACCTAGTTTGAAGCAAATCAGATTAATGTGGTGCCAACATTGTGATTTAGATTTAAAATATATATTAGTACATATTTACATACATACATACATAGCTATGCCGTTCCCTTAGGATGTAAGTAAAAACTGTGCATATAGCTAAAAAAAACTAATTCCATACTTTTTCTGCCCTCACTATATTCTTTCTCCACAATTTCCTATTCTTGCATACTCCTCCTTTCACTTAAACAACATCCACACACAAAATTCATGCATGTTCTTTTATTCTTAATACTCTTTTTTACACATTCGTCCACGACATTTATTAACGTCTTACATGGCCTACCCCTTCCTTCTGATCCAAGCACTCTTTCATCAAATATTTGCTTCGTCACTGGATCCACACTCATCCTCTCAGCATGCCCAAACCAACGTAAAACACTTCTTTCCCAAAGACCTATTGGATTCCCTTTCAACCCGCACTCTTTCAGCGCCCATTCATTACTGACTCCGTCCACACGAGTTCTTCTAAATACACTTCTTGGATATCTCATTCCAACCGCATTCCCCTTGTTCATGTGTTTATCCTGGCAAAACTACGCTTCACATCCATACAACAACCTTGGCGTTGACATAGTTTTATATAATGTCATTTTTTCCTCCTTAGATACTTTTTTTTTGCAATAGTCCACGTACATCCAACTACTCTCATAAATGCATTCACCCCTATGTTGATTTCACCATCTATCCTTCCATTTTTGAAAACATTATGCTCAGGTATACAATAATTCCCTTATTTTAACAGTTTTCCATCTATACTAAGCTGGCAATTATTTCCTGATCCATCCTTACCAAAACCTATCACCTTAGTTTTGAAGACATTTATACGAAGATCTATCCTTCCTGTCGTCACATTCAAACGATTTAATGCATTCTGGAAATCACTTTCATCCTCAGCCATTAACACGGCATCATCCGAATATAGCAGCGCTTTCTCATTCTCACTTTATCCATTTTCACACCAACCGCGTCCTCACAAGCATCCCTAATACACTTATTGATGAATACATTAAATAACCACGGAGACATAAAACAGCCTTGTCTAACATCATGTTCAATGCCAAACCATTCGCACAAAGATCCAATCACCCTAACGCACGTTTTACTTACATCATACACCGCCAAAATTGCATTTACTGACCGTGCATCAACACCATACTTTCTCAGAACATTCCATGACATATTTCTCTCAACACGATCGTATGCTTTCTCCAGATCACAAATGCACAACACACTTTCTTACTTACTGCCATTCATTTCTCGTGCACTTGTCGCATGCAAATATTTTGTCCATGCAACATCTACCTGGCATGAAACCACATTTTATACCCCAAATCTTGTCCACAGTTATTTCACGCACCCTCTCAATTAAGACTCTCCGAAAAAAAAAATCCTGAAATACTCAACACGCTAATTGTCCTGAAATTCTTCCATTCATCCTTACTGCCTTGGATTCAAAGGAACAATAACAACACTCTTCCAGCCATTAGAGACATTTGAAATTCCAGCTGGATATATTTTAGTATAATGTCAAAAATGTGTGCAGTTCATCATTGTGACAGTGACTAAGCAACCAAGGTGAGATGGAAAAGAACGTAGCTTAAGGACGTTGTATACTTGTTGAACTCGGAAGATATTTGGTGAATTCGGAAGCTTCAAACTTGACGCACTTAAATATTTTCACAATTAGACCCCAATGTTCCAAATAGAAAGATAAGATAAAAAAAAAGTTTGGGCCTTTTGTTTATCTACTGATAATACTTCTCTTCTTCCACTGACTAGTATAAACACCTACGCTGCTATTTATGCTTGGACAGTATTGATTTTCATTTCAAAATTATATTTTTCTAGTTTCCTGTTCTGTATATAAGCTTCCACGTACATTTTTAATATACCTTCTAGCAGGAATATAACGAATCGTCATTTTCGTGGTTAAACAAAATATCCGTAGATGTAGACGATTTTTTTTAAATGTGTAGAAAAAAATATTACTTGAATAACAAAAATATAATTTTGTTTGTAATTTAAGACTATTTTTAGAATTACCTATGGATGTATGGTTATTGTTTGACTTGCCGTATAACGTCACAGGTAGGACACGTCCTTCAGTAGCTATATTTAGTCTAATTGTCTGCACATATGATTTAGTAGGTTTCTGGTAAGAAAATATGGGTTTTAATATGTTTATCCGCACAAACATTAGCTTATACATAATGTACATAGCAACTTGTAATTAAAATGGCGTGTCAGGACTACATATATCCGCAGCCCAGTTTGAGGAAGGATTATTCAGTACTAATATATCGTTGCCCAGGAAACGCCTGAATGGACTACACGTTCATACTCTCCTTGGATACTATTTCCATGTCCCGATGAGATGATGATGATGATAATGAATATGATGGGGAAAGACAATGAATATTTTAACCTAAATTAATGTGGGGATTTATGGGGACGCAAGAAAAGGTCGGTGCTCTTGCATTTTTTATAGCAAAACTTTTTTTGCCAAAATAAATCAAATATTGCTTAAATACAAACACATAGTTTAATATTCTTCAAATGGGGACCTTAACAGTTTGTTGAATATTTATTAAAGATGCCCTAGAATTTAATGACAGCTTTTCTCTTCATTTAAAAAAATCTGGCCATCTTATGCCTCTATGCTTTTTGTCCCTTACTATTCAGTCGGCCCTTGTATCTTTCCTCCTCAATTGCACAGGCCACGCAACCCACCCCTTCTACTGCCTGGACCGCTCCACGGTCCATGTTGTCTAAGCCATCCGTGATGAGTTTCCCACTATACTCAGAGCCCATGAGAACTTCACACCCAGAGCCTTGCTTGGATAACAGTGGTTTGGGAGGCTCTCACCCAACCCCCCATAGAGTAGTGTCTCCGCACGTAACTTTAAAAACTCTTACTCGGTTTCCCAACACACTTTTTGTCGACGCCGTAGTCCCCCCACCCACACCCCACCACCAATATTAATAATATATTTTTCTTTGTTTCAGAACTTCCCAAAACGCGACAACCCATATGTTAAATTCCGAAACCACACGGTGTGATCAATTGGTTGGTACGTGTTGGGACTTGCTCTCGTGCTCCCCTTCAGGATGCCTTAGAACATGCTAATGTGGCGTAGCTCCCTTGTTTGCCTTGAACTACTAGCTCTGAATGTCAGAAGCGACTTTCAGAGGGAGTAGTTGGCTTGTTTATGCCTAAAGTACCGATCTGTAGTCACAGATCATAACCTCTATGTCTAAAAGTGTAATTTTTTTGTGAAGGGAAAATGGAGTTGGTGGGTGAAGGTTTGTATGTTGGGAGCAGCAGAGTTTGTGTGGTGTTTACTAGATCGAGCCCTCGTACACTGTGATGGATACACGAGCGCAGTTAGGCCGATGTGAGTGGTGAAGTGAGTGAGTAAATTCTAGACGCGCTGAAAGAAAATACATGAAATAATATTAGATACTAAGTGAAGATGGCGTTGATGAAAGTGAAAGTGTGAATAGAAATTATTCTAGTACGTAGTTTGTGGGGGCGTGGGAGGATGGGGACCCAGGGATTGGCTATGCTTAGAAAGAGGAGTGGTTAGTAGGAAAGGGTTGATTGGGAAGGTGTGCAGATGTTAATTCTCATACGAGACGGGGCTTCTTGTATCTCCTTGTCTCATGGGGGTCGTACTGGCCTAATCTTCTAATTGTGGCGTTGTCCTCTACCTCGCGGGCTCGTTTATAAAACTTGGTGCCTCGCTGCCGGAAGATTTCCTGAAGTGTCGCACTGCCAGTGGTAGCATGTATGTACTCATTGCTGGATCGGGTGTTCACACCTTGGATACTCCTAAGTATCTTGTTTTGTAGTGCTTGTAGTGTACCTATCACTGACTCGGGAGCATACCCCCACGCCTCGCATCCGTATAGCAGAATTGGTTGTACTAAGCTCTTGTACAGTAGCAACTTGCTGTTGATCCCCAGCACTGGGCTCTTGAGCAGGCCATAGTTAGCGATGAAGGCCCCCATTGCCTTTTTTATTGTGTAGTCTGCGTGCTCCCTCCATGCGAGTCTGGCATCTAACATCACCACGAGGTATTTCATAGAATTCTTGTAGGGGATATATTCCTCCAGCACTACAAGCTGGGCAGGTGTTTGGGGTCTCCTCCTAGTAATTAACATGGCTGACGATTTTTCTGCATTGACTTTTATTCTCCATTTTTCCGGCCAACTGCTGAACTCGTTCAGGTACCGCTGCAGGCGGCGATGGGCGTACTTCAAGTTCTTGTTGGCTATGGTGAACATGGCATCGTCTGCAAAGAGCCTAATCGTTACCATCGGGTCCGTGGGAATGTCAGCGACATACACGGTGTATAAGAACGGGGAGAGTGCCGACCCCTGTGGCACCCCCGCTCCAACCCTATGAAGGGGTGACCTTTTCCCTTCCATCTTGACCTGGAATTGTCGTCCAGTTAAAAATCTCTTGATTAGCTGCACATAAATCTTTGGGAAATTGGCCTGGATCAATTTGTAGATAAGGCCGGCGTGTCAGGCCTTATCGAAGGCCTTCTCTACATCCATAAGTACCACTAGCGTTATTTCCCCTCGATTGAAGCTTTCTGTCGTGTCCTCCACTAGGCTCAGGACTGGGTGTATTGTTGAATGCCGGTTGTGAAATCCAAACTGTACGTCGGGGATAATCCTGTGCTCCCTGCCGAAGGCTTTCAGTCGCTGCAGAATTATTTTTTCAAATAATCATCCTATGTTGCTAAGCAGACTGATGGGCCACCTGTTCTGCGGGAATTTGCTGTCCTTTCCTGGTTTGGGCAATGAGACGACGTCTGCAACCTTCCATGCCTCCGGGAAGTAACCTGCCATCAATGCCGTTGAAAACATTCTTGATCGGAGCTGAATCACCCCTTCCGGGACGTGTCGTAGCATCTCGTTCGAGATCCTGTCATGGCTAGCCGCTTTTCGTAGCTTCAGCCTTTCCACTTGGTAGGTGACTTCGTTTCTTGTGATAGGGGGCGGTAGCTCTACATCCGGATCTGATAGGTATGCCCTGACCGCTCTTTGTACTGTTCTGGTAAACTCTTCGTCCTGAGGCTCAGAGTTTGCCATGAACTGATCTTCGAGAGACTCCGCAATGGCCTCTGCCTTGGCCTCGCTCCGGCATTCCAACCCTCTTCTTCCGTGGATGACCGTGGTCCCTGCCTTTCCTTCCGTGCCTTTGTGTTGTCTTGTCACCTTCCACACGTTGCCGTCCCCCGCCAAAGTGTTCTCTACGTACTCGTTCCAGTTTGAGATCTTCAGATTTTTGTCTTCCTACGCACGAGGGCTCTTAGCCTGTTGTATTCTGCCCGATGCCTCGGATCTCGGTGCTGCTGCCATTTCCTACGCGCTTCCCTCTTCAGGGCTATCAAATAGATCAGCTCCGGGTCGTCCCTCCTCCACGACACTGGCGGTGTCTCGAATGCAGTTGTTTCTCAGTATGCTTCGAGTAATGTAGCTGTCAGGAGAGTGATGAAGCTGTCCACTTCTTCCGGGGAATTTACCTCCATGTTCAATGGAACTGCCTCTGTCAGTACCCGCCGATACTCTCCCCAGTCACTTCTGGGTATCTTCCTCCTAAGGAACGATAGTCTTGGATTTGTCTTCAGCGATATCCTTCCTAAGACCGGGAGATGGTCGGAGTCGAGTTCATTCAAGGTTTCGAGTTCTTCCGGCAACGTGTCAATATCCATCAGGACGTCATCCAGGACGTCGGGGAGATTCCTGTAGTTGGATGGGTAGTACGTAGGCTCGTTGGTCGCCAGGACTGTGTAGTTTTTGGTTGCTGCCTGGCCAGCCAGTGTCCGGCCTGCCTGATTAGACACGCGACTGTTCCAACTCGTATGTTTGCAGTTTATATCTCCCGCTATGAGGAAATCCTTTCTTGACGTGAGCTTTTCTAGGTCCTCAATGGTGAATGGGACAGCCGGGCTTCTGTAGACCGCGGTGAACACTTATCTGTTTCCGCCCTGTGGGAATCACTATCGAAGTGGATTCGCTATAATCCATGGCCAGTAAACTGGTTTGGTAGTGTGCAAGGCTGCTGCGCACCAACACGGCTGTGCCCCCTCCCCTGCCAGCTTTTCTATCGTTGCGATACATCTCGTAACCGGAGAACCGCATCTTCTTCTGTTCCGCTAGGTGGGTCTCACAGATCAGAGCTATGTCGACTCCATATGTCTCCAGAAGTGGTCGGAACTCGTGTTCTTGTTGTAGTATCCCATTAGCATTCCAGAACAGAATGTTTAATGAGTCTTCACCTCTTTCCTGCTCAGTTACCATCACAGAAAAATTCGGATGCGGCTTCCAGAGGAAGCATTATTTTTGTTGTTTTGTCGGGAGTATTCTTCAGCCTTACTAGGTACTTCCTGAGGAGTTGGAGTAAGCCCACAAAGTTTATATCCTTGATAATTTGCAGCAGGTCCTTCAAGTCCAAGGATTCATCCATGTCACGGTCTTCTTTTTTATCCTTCTTGGCCATCTTCTTGACAACTCTACTATAAGATGGCTGGTTCAATCCCTTGTTTATTGGTGGTGTTGGTTGGTTAGCAGAAAATTGCTGGACAGTTGAGGGTTTGAGATACCTCGCCACGTGGGAAGGAGGGCTAGTCACTCTGCTTTCCCCCTTTTTTTCTTTCCTGACACTTGGTTTCTCTTCTCCAACTCTCGTATAAAATTAGGGCAATTGCGATAGTTTGCTGCGTGCTGTCCCTTACAGTTCACGCATTGTGCTGGTGTTGTTTTATCTTTTTTCTGGCAATCTACCGTCAGGTGCTCCCCTATACACTTGACGCAGCGTAGTTTTTGGGCACAGTAGTTCTTAGAGTGCCCAAAACGTTGGCAACGGTGGCACTATAGAACTGTGCTCTGTGAAGCACGGTACTCCTCAATCTTTACTACCGTGTGGTTGATGACTGTTTGCTTGAAGACCTCTCCCACTCCTTCTGTCCTCGCCAGGGTGCATACGAATATTGGTAGGGGTCTCGGTGTCACCGATTGTGGAGAAGATTTTGAGTATAATTGCCTCACATCGGNCTTGAAGATCTCTCCCACTCCTTCTGTCCTCGCCAGGGTGCATACGAATATTGGTAGGGGTCTCGGTGTCACCGATTGTGGAGAAGATTTTGAGTATAATTGCCTCACATCGGTCGGCGTGAATCCCCTGTCCTTCAGTTCCTCCTTAATTTTTGGGCAGGGCATACTTGCATGAAGGCCCTTGATGACAGCCTTGAAGGGCTTGTCCTTGGGCAGTAAATATGTACAATGTTCTAGCGTGTTTTGTTTAAGTAGTTTTAACAATGCGGTGTAGTCCCTGTAGGACGTCGTGACCACCTTAATATCCTGTGCAATACAATACACCTTGTAGTAATCTTGCAAGCCGCTGTTTAGGAGTTTTATAACCATGTTATATTTTGTCGCATTTGTTACGACCACCGGAGGGGTCTTTATACGCCGTGGGGTGGAACTTACGTTCGTGCCTCCACTTGATTGCCCCGTTTGACTGATTGTTGGTTCGTCCTGTAGGCTAGACAAGATAGCAAACTTGTTATTGACTTTTATAGCTTTTGTTTTCAGAACTTCTTGTTCCGGCCTTGTCCTGTGCTTCCGCTTGAGTCCAGAGACTGGCTCAAAAGCTTTATCTGGTTCAGTGTTGGATGGGGCCTCTTCAGGACCTTGGTCTTCCATGGCATCGTCGTCCGTTCCTTCCACGTCTATTTCTCCATCCGAGGCGGAGGCCATTACCCCCTCTTTACGTGTCCCTTGCGGGGCAACACGCTACCCTTCTTCAGTCGGCACGTAATATATCACAAAGTAACAAAATAAATAAATAAAATAATAAATATATATACACTCGTTAACGCCGTTTCACTGCACTGACGCACTGTTGTGTTTAAGCTGTTGTCATTCAACTCCCTGACTCTACCCGACTTCAGTCGGCACGGATAAATTCGCACAATGAACAAATAAACAACGTTTCACTGCACTGTCCAAACGCGCACTGTCGATGACGTTGTCGATGTCGATGGCTAATGTGGTGTGATGTGAGAACTCCTCTTTTTATTGGCTCGCTTGCCAGCCACTATTTTTCACGTTTTCCCACGCCAATAGGAAGCTCCCTTTTCTCCTATTGGACAAGGCCAGGCAGCAGTAGAGGGTATTTAACACGGTAGTTCCTCGGTCAGAAGCCAGCTGGAGCGTGGCTACCCAACTCGAGTGCGCCACCTGTTTGAAACAGCTATTAAATTGTCTAATGCTACGAAAGAGCAACATTGTTTAACCCTCTCTCTCCACCGTCACCCTACCTCCCACCGTGAATGACGTTGCCGGGACATCCTTCTATTCCACCACGACTCACGTTGCTGAGACATCCCTCTGTTACACCACGACTAACGTTGACGTAACACTCTCGCCGACCTTTTCTCCTAACCCTACCCACGCGTGTCTGAACACAACGTTGTTGGCGTCGCGACATCAACCAGTTACCCCCGAAGCTGCAGCGAGGGATAACATGCTCATGACAGATATTCAACAACTTCTGATGTCACCATATGAAGGAAATTAAACTTCATGTTTCTAATGAAGAAATATTTGATTTGTTTTGCCAAAAAAAAGTTTAGATATAAAAACTGGAACAAAACTGACCTTTTCTCACGTCCCTTACACCCCCACTTCAAGTGTGCTATATGGGAGAGTAATAAGAAGCGTTGCAGACGTTAAAGATCTCGGTTTATTTATGAAGTGGTTTGATTTTTTTTTTTAAATATTGTTATCACGAAAATATAGGTGAAAGTTTTGACTAGTTTAGAAAAAAATATTAAATTTAAAGTGTCATAAATAAAGTGTGATAATTTAAATAACAATTCTATAAAACAATCCCACTTTAATATATTCTGCTGTGATCTTATCAAGACATTATTTTATTTGAAAGAGAAAGTTTGGAAAAGGGTTAGTAACATTTTGCTTTAATTTTAGACGTAAATGTTTTCGCGATGTTTTTATTGATTTTTTACTTTATTGTATGAATTTACCTTTCTAACAAGCCATAACACGCTGATGATATTTACTTACATTATGTAGAAGACGAAATTTTAAAATATTAAACATCTTCTTAAATAGTGTGGGATTTCTGAACGACTGCAACGTGTCTCATTGCTCTACAATGCAAGATATAAATCTTGAAATTAGTTGGTTAAGATTTTTTATATTCTATTCTACTTGATTTACAATTATAAACTACTATCTGTTAAAATTTATATCCCAAACACCAACATAATAATATAGTAAAACTATTGCTATCTCTTGAGTTCAAAACAGCATATCTCTTTAAGCAATCACCACGCCTGTGATAACATGGTTTAAGGTGACAGTCTCACAATCGTATGTGGTACCAGTGGCAGGGAACTCAGAGCTTGAACATTGGTTGGGTGTGCTTAGGGGTCGTTATCAACTTGTGGTTTTCCCATCTCATCTACAAGCTAATGAGAATGCGATTCCCTTGAAACCAATTTTCTCATCCTTAATCCTTGGGATTCGGTCATTGATAACCATGATTCTAAACGTGATATAAAACATAACTCTGCACTCGTCCTTGAGAATTTCATTTAATAAAATCTTTTGTGTTGTTGTTGCACTAAAGAGCCTGCACTATCCATTCTTCCCCTTGGACCTTCCTATTGCCATGGTCTTTTCTACCTTCATCTCTTCCCTGGTCCAACTGCCTGTCCTGTCGTCCAGAAAGATCTCCTGCTTTGCCCTTCCCCACCTCCTTCTCTTCCCCCACCTCACCCCACCCCACCCTACTCCTTCATTTTGCGGGCTGATATACGAAGGAAGAAGGAAAAGAAAAGTAGGGAGCGTGACATTGCTGCCGTGAGTCGTCTTCAGGGATGAATGGGAAGGGGAGAGGGGGGAATGGAGCTTTCCCGCTTTCCTCGCACATCAGACGGAAGACCTATACTGTGTTGCAACGTATAAATACATCTCTATATATTCAGATCCCTGAGTCCATGGTCCGTATTTTCGATGAGGAAGAGTAGAAATTCAGTTATTAAAAAAAAGTATAACCAGGATATGAATCCCAATCCTCCTAGTCAATGAAAAATTATATGAGACGAGACTGACGCCTTATTCCGTCTGCTAACTGGTGGAGGTGTCCACGGTAAGGCCGAGAAAGCCTACAGTCCAATTTTCATAGAAATAATCTTGTGATTCGTAGCTGTCAATTTTTATACAAATTACCAATACCTATAAAATAACACTGATTATATGGTAAAATTTTGTTACTTCAGACCGAAAACAAATAGATTAGTATTGTATGGATTTCCTTCATATCAGAATCCTACTATATATCTTTGGATTAACACGTTACATATGTGACGTCATAGTTATCATACGCTTCACGACAGTAAGATGATTTTGAAGTTAATCTGCGAAGTGAGTTGTATCTTAACTCGACGCATCTAAGCACTCCAAGCCCTATTCCTCTGACAAGTTTACACACTCACTATACTATCCGCGCCTAAACAACATTGAACTGCTTTTTGAATATACTTTTTTCTTTTTTCCCATTCCAGATACACATATGCTTCAAAGGACTTTTTTTAATCTAAATCTTTGAAGGAAGATTCCTACAGGACATTTTTGTGAATAAACCAAAAAGTCTGAGCTGTAGACGATTCTTAAAAAATATGTCAACAAGAAAACTACTTCATTATAACAAAAAAATTATTGTGACACTGCAAGACTATTAATTTTAGAATTATTTAAGAAAATATGCGTTTTTGAATAAGTTTTTTTATCTTTAATCTCGCAGAACAAAACGTAAATACATCTACATGGAAAATCCTATCTTGATTTGTCATGACGTCACAGGTAGGCAACGTACTTAATCACGTGATATTGTGTTAACTATTATTATTGTTAGCTCCGCTTCTTACTAGCCGTTCGGGTTTTATATACCTACTTTAATGAATAATGAATGGTAGGGTGATTTCTGAGATGAACTAGAGGTCCTACAGTTTAACGTGGAATCCGAACCTCCGTGGAGGCCTGGCATTCCACACATTCACAAGTTGTGATTAATACTCGTCTTGTCAGAGGTGAAGGAAGGGTTTGGCAATCAGATAAATCTGTGCCGGGACTGAGGATTGAACCCCGGACACCCAGCACAGAAGCCTGACACTTTTCCCCTAGACCACCAGGTCACATTGTGTTAACTAATTGGAAAATATTATATTTTGTCGAATCTAACTCGTCAATATAAACCAATTTCAACGAACACACCCGACATTTTTTAAAAAGGTTTAATATTTCTAAGTAATATAATTAGTGCTTTGGTATATCAAAGTTTTATTTAATTGCTATTAAAGGTTGATAAATGAAAATATGATGCGTTTTGAAAATGGCGAATGTTTCCTCCTTTTTTTTCATTTATTCGTTGGTTTTTATTTGAGTTTCAGTGTTCATTATTTGTCTACCTGTGATTGTCTCCGTAACTGTTTGTAGCGACAGTTCTCCAAAGTCTAAAGCCTCGTCCACACCAAGTGCGCACGACGAACAAGGGTCGCAAACCTCAACGTCCACACCGGAAATGCATTCTTAAAATACATTTGTTCGTGGACGTTCACCTAGGTTCCCAGTGCACGCGCATGGCTCCAGCTCTTTCAAAATTTGGTTTGGCCAGTTGTTCCGATTTAATTTTTTCTAAGTTATTAGAGGAGGCACGGATGAAAAAAAAGCAGGGGGCAACGCAGAAATTGGGTGTCAAGTTTTTTGAAGATGCGAAATAAAATAAGTCTGCTTAATGACATCAGAGAAGATGATGTAGAAGCCCTATTCAAAAATTTAAGCCATGTGTCTTGTGAATGGTTTCAATTTTTTGATGAATAATGTTCAGGAAAAAATCAGTAAAAAAGACACTAACTACGGGGAAAGTATTCGTTCTGAAGTTCGACTGGTGATAAAACTTCTTTATCTGGCTTCTCAGATTTCTCTTCATAGTTTCTAAGAAGACCATTTATCAAGTGATCCCTGAAGTCTGTGAAGCTATAATAGAAGGGTTGGATAGTACATCAAAACTAAAGAGGTAGTTAGTTACTAATAACATTATTATTATTATTATTATTAGCACCGCGTCTTACTACTCATTCGGGTTGTACGCACTTACACTAATGTGTAGTGGTAGGGTTATCGTGAGATGAAATGGAGGACCTACAGTTTAACGTGGGATCCGAACCACGGTGGAGGCCTGGCATTCCCCACATTCACAAGTTGTGATTAATATACGTCTTGTCAGAGGTGAAGGAAGGGTTTGATAATCAGATAAATCTGTGCCGGGACCGAGGATTGAACCCCGGACCTCCAGCACAGAAGTCCGACACCTTATACTATAAACAGACTTCATCACCTCTGACAAGACATCTTGTGAATGTGGGGAATGCCAGGCCTCCACCGTGGTTCGGATTCCACGTTAAACTGTAGGTCCTTCATTTCATCTCACAATCACCCTACCATTACACATTAGCGTAAGTGCGTATAACCCGAACGGGTAGTAAGACGCGGTG
>CABFVX010002177.1:36472-75434 GCA_902151425.1 Timema shepardi | reverse complement strand
GTGTGTGTGTGTGTGTGTGTGTATAAAGAGAGAGAAAGAGATGTGTGTGTGTGTGTATAAAGAGAGAGAAAGAGATGTGTGTGTGTGTAAAGGGAGAGAAAGAGATGTGTGTGTGTGTATAAAGAGAGAGAAAGAGATGTGTGTGTGTGTAAAGGGAGAGAAAGAGATTTGTGTGTGTGTGTGTGTGTATAAAGAGAGAGAAAGAGATGTGTGTGTGTGTAAAGGGAGAGAAAGAGATGTGTGTGTGTGTGTGTGTGTGTGTGTATAAAGAGAGAGAAAGAGATGTGTGTGTGATTTCAGCTATTCTTAATAAATTTATTTTTATTTGATTATAAGAGCATTCGACCCATAATTATTATATTTCTGTTTACGACAGCTTAAAGTTTATAGATTAGCGCGTCTCAGACCATTCTACTGTAATATTGTGTACCAAGTGAAAATTAGAGAGATTATTGTTTCATGGACCGTTCTACAGTAAGGTTGAAAGTTTAGTGAAGAAGGGAAGACTTTTTTTTATCTGATATATAGTTTGAAATAAATAACTTTGGAATATTCTCTCTTTATTTCGGTTCCACAATGTTTCTATAGGTTTCCAGAAATGAGCAAGAGAGAAAGAAAATTTTGTCGAAGTTGTTATGTTTCACAAGTATTTTCAATAGGGGTGGGGGAAAGTGAACGAAAGAGCTTCATTGTAAACAACATAAGAAATAAATAAATGATCACCCCGGTGTGTGAGGAGCTTTCCTATCACATGTGGATGCATCTAATTTTATATTCTGAAATTATTCATTAATTTGAAATATATTAATGGTGGGGGGATAACATTAAAATAGACATGAAAGAGATAAGGTGTAATGAGGTGGACTCAAAAGAACTAGCGCAATATATAAATAGGGTGTAATGAGGTGGACTGGTTAGAACTAGCTCAATATATCAATAGGGTGTAATGAGGAGGACTCGATAGAACTAGCTCAGTATATAAATAGGGTGTAATGAGGTGGACTCGATATAACTATATCAAGATGGGGATTGGGTGAAATGAGGTGTACTGGATAGAACTATAATATATGGACACTGCTTACTAAGCTATAAAAAAAGAAATTAAAACAAACGAATGCAAAATTTATTTTTGTCTTGTATTTCCTTGTTTTCTTATAACAATTTCTTATAAAATCGGAATTTGGAATCCTTCCGTCGGCCGTATTGAACCTGACCGTGGGCCGTCTCCAGCCCACGGGTCATGCTTTCCCGATTACTGCTCTTGAACCTCCTACAATCAATTATTTCTACTTGATCATAGTGGTAGCCAGTTCCTTTATGGCGCTAGGCTTTCATTAAAATATGTCTCTGCTAGACTGATTTCAACATATTTTGAAATCTCGTGTCCATGTCACAGGCTAGTTCTAAATTAGGGAAATGTTAAATTATTATTATTATTTAATCCCTACCGTTTCTTTTCAGCTCTAGAGATAAATCCAAGGGATACTACTAGTACCAACTATTTATTCGATGGGACTGTACCATGTTTTGTGGGTGTGTTTTCATTTGTAACAGGTGTGAGCATGTTGTGGTAGGAGAGATGCCTTGTTATTCTTATTCAATTGGTTGTTTAAACGTTGTCGAGGGATCTTTTTTCGACCAAGTCGTGTGACGATGTTATTTTGATGATGAATAGGCAGGCTTCTACCCCCCCCACCCCCCTTACCAAAGCATAACCTTTGCCCTGTAGATCGTCCAGTCTTGTAACTCGATTAAATGTAACGCCAATTTTTACAACCAACTAGAATAATGTTATTTTAAAATTAATATATTTTTGGTTTAATTCATTATTGTCATGGAGAAATTTTGGCGATAAAAAATGTGCTCATTTAATAAATTGCAGTACCTACTGAGTTAAGTTAATTACATTTCATAAGTCCATACAACAAAAGGTTTATAGAATATATGATAATATTTAGGTAGCAGTAATAATAATAGTAGTAGTGCTTCGGTTGCCGCGTAATCTAACGCTCTACTCTCGTGTTGGACTAGACTGTCGAATAGGGGGGATCGGGATTCGATCCCGGTCGGGTGCACTGAGGGTGTTTTTTCCTAAATTGTTTTCCACTCTTCCTCCACGGAAATGGGGGCTCTTTACCACTAAATTAAACCTTCCTAATCCTTAACCCATTAGTGTAGGTCTAATTAGTACATAAACGTGTAACCCGAACAGGTAAATAACACGCAGTGCTAAAAAAATTAATATAAATAACTTCCTATGTATAGTACTTCCATCTCCTTCGGTGGCCGAACGATTTAAATCGTCACCTTTGTCTTAGACGGGTCTACTGAAGACGTTGAGATCGGCCTTTGAATCCCAGTCGGGTGTACTGAGTGTAGTTTTACCTTAATAGTTTCCCATTCACTTTCCATGAAAATGCGGGTAAACGTCCTCCAAAATGATCCTTTCATTATCCCTACCCCATTAGAGTAATTGCCGTATATGCGTAGGCCTATAACCTGAAAAGGCAGTAAGACACGATGCTAGAAACCAGCTATATTTAAAAACTCCCCTTAGTAATATTTGAACCCTAACCTCTGAAACCAAAACTGCAAGTGGCTAAGTGGTTAGCGTGGTCGATCAAAATTCTGAGAGACATTCATTTTATTCCAGTTTTTATTTAGCACCACGTCTTACTACCTGCTCAAATAATACGCATATCTACTAATTACGATAGTGAGATAGTGATTTTGAAGGTTGAATTCATAGGAAGCCTACTCGCACGAGAGTGACGCTTTAGACTATACGGCCTACGAAGCAGGTTTGATTCCAGGACATTCTGAAGAAAATATAAATTATAATACTTGTCTTCTGGTTGTTTCTGCTGTTTAAATGTCACAATCCAATTTTTTACGGGAAGAGTATTTATAAAAAATACAAACATATTTTTTCGGAGTTGACATTAATAACATTCTACTTCAAGGTAATCTTTCAAAAGTCACAGCTCAAGATCATTTGACGTTTCGTGTAGGCTAAATGAAAATTGTTTCAGTAACATTATTATTTTATGCTTAACAAAGATGTTTCTTCCTATCTTAATCGTGGACAGTACAATTTTCACACAAATATTCTTAACTGACAGCTTGATAAGTTACTTGATCTACTTTCATGTATTCATACATCATGCCATGTGATCTTCAGATGTAACTTGCCCCGTGATGTAGAGGTCAGTGCACCTAGTTACGAACCTAGGGATCCCGGGCTCAGTTCCCGATTGATACTTTGAGTATTTTTCCCTAAAGGGGTATTACCCCAACTGTCACCAGGGCTTGACTAATTAGGCTTTAGTTAGGTTTAACTGTTTCCACCGGTCCACACTCACTATCACCATCGTCCTCACCATCATACTCACTATCACCATCACCTCATCATTGTGACATAGAAAGAGCCTCCACGGAAAGGATGTACGATTAGTACATTCGGGTGTCCCCTGGGTAATAACACATTAGTACTGGGTAGTATTTCCTCAAACTGGGCTACGGGTAATGTAGCGCGGACGCGCTATATAAATCTCTTCAGATGCAATTTCTTATAGATATTATTTATCAATGCCTATACAAAAAAGCACTGTTGATATGGTAAAAATGCTATCAATGTTGACCAAAATTATTATTATTATTATTATTATTATTAATATCGCGTCTTACTACCCGTTCGGGGTGTACGCACTAAACGCTAATATGTAATGGTAGGGTGATTGTGAGATGAAATGGCTTGTCAGAGGTGAAGGAAGGGTTTGGCAATCAGATTAATCTGTACCGGGACCGAGGATTGAACCCCGGACACACAGCACAGAAGTCTAACACCTTACCCCTAGACCTCTAGGTCACCTGTTTGAGCAAAATTAAAGTTAATATTTCCTAAAAGGAGCTTTCTATGAAAATTGTTGATAGTGTGTCTGTCTACTATGATAGAGGTTCTACGTTCGATTCCCAACAGAGTCGAAAAATGTATCATTGGTGGTTTCCCCTTTCACAGTCATTAATTAACGGCCGGGGGTTTGTTGTTGTGTTTGTTTTAGATTTAATTTAGTTTATAAGTCGTGTGCTGATATAGTCGGTTCAGTATGTTAATGTTAAATACCTCAATTAGATTGAAAAACCAAAACAATGCAAATTGACTGTAATATTCAGTATTAAGTTTGTCTGTGAGTCATGTGCTTAAATTATTTGATGTTTCTAAAGTACACACCAACAAAAATGATCAAGTTCTTTGGGGTTAGTTAACTCCTTACTACTTACTAGTCGGAGCAAATATATTCTCTTCGTTTAGATCATTTGTTCACAAACTTTTTTTGGTTCACGCAGGACTACCCCAAGGTGTGAGCAAGGTGGGCAACTGGCCAGGGCATTGGCTCTAGGGGGTGACACACCACCGATGTCATCTTGAAAAACTACAAATAATAATATTTTTAAGAAATTCATACATTGCTAAGATATATTTGATATTGTACTAATTTTCTTTTCCGTTTATCACGACTTGTGTCCATGTTAGAACCAGTGGGCATGAACATAAGAAATTCATCCATCTTGTAATGAGTTCCTTTCAAGTTTATAGGACGTTAAAGAGGAGGGGGGAGCTTAAATCAAAGTTCGCCCGGGCTCAACATTATGCTCGAAGTGGTCCTGGGTTCACGGCACACCATTATTTGTTGAGAAAGTTCTCGTGGCACACTGAACGTGCAAGTTTGTGACACTACGGAAGACTCAGCCATGCGCATGCGCATATAACCTTCTCTCGGTTAAAGAGAAAGTGCGTGTGTTTGTCTTCTATTTGACCATGAAACTAAACTTTATTGTAAGAAACGACAAGATTCTCAGTAATATGTATTACTTTCTCGCCAACTTACAGGTCGAACTCAAGATTTTGATGAATCTCGATGTTTCATGAACCCGCCCCCCTTCCCCCGAATCCAAAAAAGTGTTTTTTGAATTTCTGTCTGTCTATCTATACCCTTAATTTTAGGGTTAAATATCCAGTTCCAAAAATTCCTCGGAGCAACCCTATGAAAACCCTAAATACCAAGTTTTGGCCTGATTGATTAAATAGTTTAGGCTCTAGTTTACTGAAGGACAAAAAGAGAAAAGGTCGATTTTCTCAAAATCAGCTCTAATGATTATGGTTAATTTTCATTTCTTAACATTTATAAATATTAAAAACAAAATTGCTTCTCTCAATATTTCAGCAAAATGACTTTAAGGGCTCCGGTCTGATGCAAAAATTACAATTTTTTTTTATCATATCTCCTAAACTATTTGAAATATGAAATTACTTTTAGTTACAAATATGTAGGTCTATTTATAATACAAATATTTTACTTGAAGCATATTAATATAAAACCAATAACTTTCAATCTATATGGATATATATATATTTTTTTAACTTTTCGAACACAAAAGGTAAAGTATTGCGACCGTAAAAAAAATCTAACCTGAAATGTTGATGGATTTCGACGTCTCATGACTCCCCGAATCCTAAAAAGTGGTCCTTGCAATGCCGTCTTTCTGTGTGTCTGTTTAAACTTAAAATTAAGAACAGTTTAATAAAGGGCGAAAAGAGAAAAAAATAAATTTTCTCAAAATCTGCTGAAATGATTTTGATTAAAATTAGTAGCTAGACTTCCATATCTCCGCAACTGTTTGAGATACTAAATAAATTTTCATTACAAAATTGTAGTACTATTCAATTAAAAAAACGTTTATATGAAATATATTTTTATAAAACCAACAGTTTATGACATATTGTTAGATATATTAGTACAGTTTTGTGAGCTTTAGTTGTTTACACGCAATAATTATCCAATGACATAGAGTAATTAAATATAAGTAAATCTCTCAAAAAGTTTTTTTCCCCCCTTACACCTCTTAGGAGAAATGTTTGTACAACAATGATCTATCGCTATCCTTTTAAACTCAATAGTCAATATTTACGTTCTTTATTGCGCAAAATTTATAAATGAGGAATTTAATAGCAATGCGATGGCATGAATATTCGCAACCCTAGTAAAATGTCGAGAAATTTAACGGGAAGTTGAAATTTTAATACGAAGTGTTGACCCTTGTGGACCCAATATTTATCTTTTTTTATCGGGCCAAACATACAAATGAGGACATTAATTCTTTAAAAATTAAATTAGAAAATTTTAAACCAGGACTCCAAAAATGTTTTACTTAAATATAGTGCAATTTATGCTTGGAGTTAGAAGTGTATATTATTTCATTTCACACGATATATTACGAGTTATGATTAAATATCTGCATTTTTAAATAATAGAGCGATAAAGTCCGTGTGGAGTTCCATACCATTTATTTATTTATTTATGGTGTTTAACGTGCACTTTGTGAAATTAATGATTATAATATCACTACACGAGAATTTCTGTGATTGATAGCGAAGGGTCCTACCAATTTTGCCAGGAAAGATATTTTCACATATCTGTCAGAGTTATTTTACTTGCCACACCCTACATAGGATCAACGGATATACTTCCCCTCCGAAGGAAGTTGTGATAAGGATCATTATCGCTAAAGAAAAATACATAGACCCCGGTTGGATTTGAACCCACGAAAATTTGATCCTTAGGCGAGCACTTTACCCCAAGACCCACCTGAGGTCAACTTTTCATTAATTACTCAAATCTTTGATTTAAAGCCAATAAACTCTCTGGTAAATAAATGTAGTAGTTGAACATTTTTCTCTTAATAATAAATATACCAATCGAATGAACCTACTCTTAACAATCATTTTTTAATCAACAATAACATAACGTCATTAAATTCGTAGCACGCCCGCTAAGAACCAGTTTAGATAACTTATATTTTAGAGACTTGTCCCTGGATTTTCCAACTAAATGACTTATCCATCAGTAAATAAATACTCTACTCTCTCTCACCCCCCACCGCCACCCCCTCCAAATGTGACCCAAGGCACCCTCCCCCAAATCCTCACCCGCCAAGAACGCAAACAAAACATGTCCGGGTAGTTTACATTACTCCAGACCAAAATGCGGGGTTTCTCGCATGGAGTTTATTTAGTATCCCGTGACTAGATCTTTCTTTTTTCCCTGACCCTGACTTCTAACCAGGGTTGAAAGAAGCCTACCTCCCTCTAGAGAGCTGTCCATGATCGGGTATTCCAACCAGTGTTGCCAAATTTGCTTTTTTCTCTCATATTTTTTAAGAGTGAGCATGGCAGCAAAATAATTAATATAATCAATTTCAGTGGCCACATAGTTTAAATTGTACCCACGTCAAACAGGATTGATCTAAGAAGACACATTAAAAATTGAAAATTCTAAGGGAGTCACATTTCAGAAAATGCCATATAAATAAAGAGAGGTTGTCATAAAAAAATTATAGACCGCTTTTTTCCACCTGGAATCATGAGCTATTACCATATCAATTTAAGGAAAGTATAATAACACCCATTTTCAAAAATAGAGATAAATTAAATTTGTTTTAGGTGTTTAACGGGCACAATATGAACTGACTGATTATATAAGTAAATGACTTATAAAACTAACTTAAATCTAAATCAAACACAACATTCAGCCCCCAGATTTTAATTTATCACTGTAAAAGGGTGAAACCCATATTTCACCATTCATAAATTTTTCGACAAAGCCAACATTCGAACCTTGGACCCGTAGTTTAGTAAATAAGACACGTTACCGACTGGGCTAAGGTGATGGACTTTTTAACTTTTGTACAAGTAATGTCATCATTTGGTAAGTTTAAATCAAAACTTGTATTCTTTTATTTAGGTAAAAAAATTCTAAACTAATTAACACTATAAACAGTGGTGGAGCGTGATCTTTCTTTTTGGTGGGACCGGGTTTGTGATTTTTTCTCACCACGTGTTAAAATATAAAATTAAATTCGTTTAGGTTTTCCTAATTTTTAAAAATCATTAGAATTACAAAATCACAAAACAAATCTGCAAACAGAGAGAATAAAATAATGCAGATTTTTAATTAACCTTACCAAATGATAGCAATACTTGTAAAAAGTTAAAAAGTCCAACAAACACTTTCGTCCAGTAGGTAACGTGTATTGTTTACTAAACTAAGGGTCCCAGGCTTGATACCTGGTTTTGTCGAAAAGTTTATAATTGGTGAAATGTGGGTTTCCTCCTTTCACAGTGATAAATTAACATATGTGGGCTGGATATTGTGTCTGATTTAGATTTAAGTTTGTTTATAAGTCGTGTACTTATATAATCAGTCAGTTAATATTGTGCACGTTAAACACCTAAAACAGATAAAATTAAATTTATATCTCTTTTTGAAAATGGGTGTTATTAGACTTTTATTAAATTGTTATGGTAATAGCTCATGATTTCAGGTGGAAAAAAAGCCGTCTATATTTTTTTATGACAAACTCTCATTAACTATTCAGCTAGAACATGCTTCAGTAGCCGTATGATCTAAGGCATCACTTTCGCAATAGACTAAACTTCCGATGGCAAAGATATTGGGCTTCAAGCCCAAGTCAGGTGTACTCAAGGTGTTTTTTCATAAATGGCTTTCCACGCTCCTTCTACGCAGATACGGGTAAACTTCCACTAAATTCAACCTTCCTCATCATTAACTCATTATCGTAACTCGTATATATGCGTCTAAACTTAACAGGTAGTAATAATAATACTTATCACCACGTCTTACTACCCGTTTGGGTTATGTGCTTAAGTACTAATAACGCTAATGGGTTAGGAATTGGGAAGGTTGAATATAGAGGAAGTGAACCCACATTTGCGTGGAGGGGAGTGAAAAACCATATAGGAAAAACCACACCCAGTTCACCCTATTGAGATTCCAACCTGGCTCTCCCCGTCCTCGGCAGTCTATCTCAACACGAAACTAGGGCATTAGCTAACTACGTCAACGAGGCGGGTAGCAGCTAGTAAGACGTGGCACTAAAAAAACCAGCTGGAAGTAAACATAAATTTGAATATTTATGATTCTTTAAATACATAATAAAAAGAAACTTATAAATAATATTTATCGAGAAATTGTTTCGTTCTTCCCGAAGAGCAAGAAAGCTGATATTTGAGTCCACTGTATATAAAACACTCTTAACGTGCGAAAAAACCCCATTAAACACTAAAATGTATAGATAAAAAATTACATAAATTAAATTCCCAATAAAATCTTACTATAATTTCAATTACAACTGGGGAGAACACCCCCAAACTATTATGTCCACATCAACAAATGAACATTCTGTCCTGCCCCTTGATACGACGGAAACCAACAAACAATGTGCCAACAATGTCCCACCCAGACAACAATAGTGGTCTTTGTTCTGTTACGTCTGCACTCTTGTCTGTTTTCAGCCCCAAGCCATCTATTTCGGGCATTCAAAAACTTACAAGTCTTAACAAGCTACAGTATTTTATTTTCGTTTGTTGTAGTTTCAAAAAGTTGCCTGCCATGGGAAAGGACTGTTGAGTTGGTAGACACCAGTATATAAAAACCTTCGTGGTAGTAGAACATTTTTTTATTTAGCACCGCATCTTACTAACCGTTCGGGCTATATGCTGGTAGTTAAAGTGTTTCCTTTAAACTATTTGATGCTCACACTAGTGGATACGTGGGAAAAGGTGTCATTCTCGTATTGCTGTGACTGAGAGGTCACAGCTATTATCTCATGTTAGTGTTTTTTTTCTTAATTATATTGCCACTCTCTCTCTCTCTACGCGAATGCAAATACATTTCCTATAAATTTTAACTTTCTTATCTCCACCCCATTAGTGTAAATATGTGGATATCCCGGACGGGTAGTAAGACGTGGATCACGGTACTATTCTACCTTCCTCATCACTACCCCATTAGTGTAAATATGTGGATATCCTGGACGGGTATTAAAACGTGGAGCACGGTACTATTCTACCTTCCTCATCACTACCCCATTAGTGTAAATATGTGGATATCCTGGAAGGGTAGTAAGACGTGGAGCATGGTATTATTCTACTTCCTTCGTGCCACGGCTGGTTAGTAAAATACTTTTAATAAACATAAAAACCAAGTCCAAAGATCGTTTATTTACCAGCTAGCTAAACGGGACAGTCCTTATATTATTGGGAGGTACTGTACAGTACATGTTTTATTCTTGCCGGACATTGAATTTGGAAACCTAAGATTAATGTGACCATTCATAGACGATGTTTGGGGTCAATTCCTGAAATAAGACTTAAAGTACAAGACTGATTTTGTCTCTGATTTATTAGATAAATTGTTTGATTATGATTTAAAAAAAACTTAAACACTAGAAAGTAGTAGATCTGTGTTGCGTAAAGCCCCATCTACAGAGTGCGTAAACTACACATCCTTATAGTCCTTAAGTCCTTGGAAATTAAAATCACGTGACCGTGCCAACCAATGAGAAAGTGAGAAACAACGTCCAATTAAACTCTTCGAAATAAAATTGTCTAGCTCTCGGCGTAGGCAGACGTCATCTTTGAAGCAGACTATATCCCGGTTTATAAAATTATTAACACAAGTAGCTACACAACATATTTTGTTAAGACGTCCAGGATAGGCTTCATTTGAAAGGTAGGTTAAGTGAAGTCACAAATAATATATTTAAAACACGAGCTAGTTAGTTTAATTGCTATGATGATGCCATTGGTGTTTTAATTTCGATGTGAGTGCTTGCTTACTTTGTATGATTGGTAGTAACTTCTACGGAGTGGTAAGGACTAAGGAATAAGGGATGAAAACTCTGTAGACAGTGCAATCTGTTAGTGTGGAGTCGATCTCTTACGGAGTACTAAGCACCTTACATATACGGAGTCTGTAATGGGGTACTGTGGTTTACTCCTCCTTCCCCTATGTAACACCACTCCAGTCTCAACAGCGTTACGGAGTTTATGGACGACCCCTGACATTGCTAGCGGCGGGTATTTCTCTCTCACTCTCACTTTTGGCTCTTAACTGTGCTTGGTATAGCTCAATACATTCATTTTCCGTATCCTCTTACTTTTGATACTACATTACTAGGGCTTAGAATTTCAGATTTCACACATAGTCGGTTTCCCGTTTTTACCTATTTTCTATATTTTTTTCAAAATATTAGGTAGCGTGATTTTGTGTCCATGACTCTGACAGGTTATGGGATTGTTATTTTTAAGTTTCGGATTTTTCTTATAAAGATGGTCGAAAGTATATTATATATAAATCTAGTCATAGGATCGTGGTGTGCTGAATAATTCATAAGAATTATTCTCCCTGAAACTCCCCACCCGTATACAAAAAAAAAGTTTTATAATTATTTTGGGTAGCTTCAACACTTATATAATTTGTGCGTGAAGATTCAACTTTATACATTATCGGAAGGTTTAATAAAAACTTTGTACAAACAGACAGCACATGGTTATTATTGTATAGACTTGCCACATTTATCTGACCTAATTAATTTTATTGACACCATACAATAATCATAGTATAAAAAACATAACTGTAAGATGTAAATATTATGTACCATTTAAAAGCCTTCTTTGGTTCAAAGTGAGTGTCCTTAAAATAACAAGGCAAATAATATTTATTGTGAGTTTAGTTTAGGCGGGTTCTTGATATAATGAACCTTTGTGCCAATAATCTACTGGGGGACAGGCTCAATTTTATCTATGTGGGTGTTTAAAAAAACACAGAGAAAATCTACGATTAATTACTTGGTATCGGTAGTAAGACGCGGTGCTAAATATTATTATTATTATTACATGGTATCCCTGTATTTGAGAGTCAAAATAGAAAAAATAAGGTTATATTAATATATATTTAAACAAGTTGAACAGAATATTTTTGGAGAAATACTCACTTTTAATGGATAAAAAAGATTTTACTTTCAAACAAAGTGTAAAAATGTATTCATCATGTTTTGTTTTGTTTGCGGGAAAAATTATGCATACTTTCTATTTTTTTTTTACAATAAATGTCTCGATGTAAACATTTTAGATATAATGTGTACGAATATAAATGCTATATTTTGAGCTAAGCCTTCTCGTCACCCCATCGCCACCATTCTCCATTGAACACGACAAGCAAGAGAGATTTTCTAACAATAGCGGGATTTACATCTGACCACAGACAATTTAATTATCTAAGTGCGATGTGGTGTTGCAAACTTTTTATCTGAACAGCGAATGTGATCACAATTAATTTCAACGTCAAATGACAGGTTGCGCCAGAAATAGTATTTATAGCGTGTTTTTTTATTTTTTTTTTGGGGTGGAACGAGTAATTCATATTGTCAAAAATGCAAAATTTATTAGCTTTAATATTTCGAACATACATCAACTTCCATGAAGTTTTGGCTTGTTGGCGAGGGTAGGTATAATGTTTATAAACCAAATGCGTTACAACATTTTTTAATAAAGGCCTTAGTTGAAGAATGTACTATGACGGTTAAATAGGTTAAACTTAAGGACTGATAAAATATCTACTTAATCTAAAACACGGCATCTGAACTAAAAAAAAAGTATCCCAAGAGATTTAACTATTACAAATAATCGTTTACCACTGAGCAATTCAGCTAATTTTTTTTTTTCATTTGTGAGTCAATACTTAGTTATTATTTCAGTCAGGGATTTCCAAAGTTTGGCTTTAAAGCTTCTTGTACATGATGGTCCACAACATTTTTTAAATAATATTTAATTGAGAATTAAAATAGATTGTATTGTAAATGTTTGATATTTAATAGAATACCAAGTATTTCAGAAACTAAACAAAATGAGTTGTTAATGAATAAATCTTTAATTCTAGAAAGGGTCAAATAGTTCACCACAAATGTTGAGCCTAAGAGCTCAAAAAGGTGAGCCAGGATAACTGGCGTACAACAACGTATTTTGTTCTGAGATGGTGATGCCAATATGAACGGCTTTTGATTATATTAAGAGACATTCATAAAAACTTGTGGATTTTTCATTTTAAACTTTTAAAATGTGGTTAAACACCATAGATTAGTAAATGGTTTAAACAGACAAAATAGTTATTAAATATGTGTATAACTGCATCAAAATAAACTATTATTTAAATTTAAAAATAAGAGCTGGACATGGGAATCAAACCTTTAGCTTTATCTTTACCTTTAGCTTTCTACACCAACGCTCTTACCACTAAGATATCCAGAAGTAGTGCCGTATAAGGTTAATTCTTCACTAATCATTTAAGGCAGATTTTGTGATCGACGTGTGGAAATCGTCAGCTACATAATGTGTGATCAATTAAGATCAGGAGGTATCAGATAACACCGCCATCTTCAACTCAAAAGGACTTTATTCTGCCAAATGTACAAAGAAAATTTAAAGTATATACATTTTGATGCGGATATAGCCGAAATTAACAAACATAATAGCTTGGCTATTTATTCCATCGTGTAATGGTACTATTGGCAGCAAAAAGCCAACTACCTAGACGAAGAAGACTGCGTTATCTGATAGCTCGCTATTCATAATTTATCACAAATTTTTAGCCGACGATTTCCGCACTTCCATCATAGACTCTGCCTTAAAATATGAGTGAATAATGACCCTGGGCACGGTACGATTCCTGGATAGCTCAGTGGTTAGAGCATTGGCGCACTAAGCTAAAGGTCTCGAGCTCTATTCCCGTGGCCAGGTGTCATTTTTAAATTTAAAGTATACTATAGAGTTTCTTAGATCCAAAATGTGTGTGTGTGTTACAAGTGCTACATGCTTCCCGCCTATCAGTGGTCATTCATAAACCACGTAACGCTGCCTAGCAGTGAGGTGGCGGAGATCTCTAATGTCTGTCTACATGATGTTGTACTAGGAGAGGGGTGGGAGAGTGGTTATATCACAGTGTTAAGTAACACATATATTATATTCTTTAAATTGAAAAATGACACCTGGACACGGAAATCGAACCCGGGACCTTAGGCTTAGTGCGCCAATTCTCTAACCACTGAGATATTCAGGAATCGACCTGTGCCCTGGCCACAGACAAGAAAGACACAGACTCTCAACCTTACGGGGGTTTCACTGCTCTTCTTTTGTCAGCTTGAGTCCTTCAACACTGGGCATCGCTAGTGTCTCACTGCTGGCTGATGATAGGACTGACCGCAGCGATTCTAGTGTTGAAGGGCTGAAGCTGTCAAAAAGACCGCAACAATTTTAGCCTGGAGGTTGAGTGTCTGGTATATTATTTGTCTGTAGCCCAGGGTCATTCTTCACTCATATTTTAAGTCAGTCTCTACGATGGACGTGCGTAAATCATCGGCTTACTAATGTGTGATTTATTTTATTAAGACCACGAGCTACTTCATTCACGGGAGGAGTTTACCTCTGAAAGGTCTTTTTTCTTACCAATATCCTACTATATAATAGATTTCTGGTAGGGAAAAAAGTCCTTTCCCAGGTAAACTCCTACCGTGAACGAACAATATAAGATAGCGCAGCCACCTTCGACTCGGAGTTGGCTTCATGCTGCCACTAGTACAATTATTGTAATTGTAAGGGATTGCATATTAAAGGATAAAATAGCCAAAGCTATTATATTTGTTTCCTCGCATCTAGATATCATATACTAATCCAAAGGTCCTAGGTTTGATTCCCGTGCCCGGGTGTTATTTTTCTATTTCCAGAATATGATATCTAGATGAGAGTAAATCCTCACCAAAACAAATATGATAGCTTTGGCTATTTGATTCTTACATATATTATACTTAAATTATGATGTTGACAAAATAATATTAATGTTAATGTTTTCGCCGTTAGTAGAAATACTTACAGATAACTCTCATTTATGCGTTGTATTAAATCTGAGTCCCTCTTTAAGTATCACAAAAGTTTCCCTATAAAATAATGGCATGTATTATTAATGTGAAAAGCTACGTAATACAGATTGGAAAATGGGGGTAGAGGGGTCAGGCCTAATGTCTACTTGGTGTGACATGTAAGTTGGGGGAGTGTGGAAGGTATTATAAAATCGTTACGTGTTTTATGGATGACCCTTTATATTTATTTAAAGAATTGTCAGGTCAACCAGAACCTTTTGGGAAACCTTGTAAATTGTGCTGGATGATATATATTTATGGCGCTGCCTTAACTACCTACCCCTACCATTCACATTTTAATAAACACATAAGATAAGGATGATGAAGATTTAAGAGGAAATGTAGCTGCATTTTCGTTGATTAGGAGTGGGAATTATTTAGGTAAAAAAAAACCTCATTACACCCAGCCAAGATTTAAGTTACATACTTCTCGTTACTGGCAGACCAGGCTAGATTAAGTTGACAATTATTCTACATGTCCACCGATATGAATTGTAGTTTATTGATAATTTTCTAATTATATAAATGAAGACTACTGTAAAAACACTCATTTAATATACACTTCGTCTTGCCTTAAATATATACAACTTACATTACACAGTTCCAATATGGCACATCTTATAAGAGAGAGCCATAGTGCGATCTGTCAGGGTGAACAGTGTAGACAGCTACTTGAAACTCTGGCGGAAAATGTCACCTTTGCTAGACGTAGGCCTATATCAATAATACTTATAGAGATGATAATAATAATAATAATAATAATAAAATTAATGGCTTGTCGGAGTTACATCATTCGTATCCCAGTTTGTGGAAAGATTAGCCAGTACTAATGTACCGTTGCCCAGGAAACGCCTGAATGTACTAGTCGTACATCCTTTCCATAGAGGCTTTTTCCATGTCCCGATGAGATGAAATAAGGTGGTAGTGCGTATGATTGTGTGGAACTAGTGGAAACTCTTAAACCTAACTGTAGACTAATTGACAAACCCTTGAGAGCAGGGGAATTATTCCCTTTTAAAGAAAAAGAATCCCACCGTACTAGCCTGGAATCGAACACGAGACCTCTAGGTCAGCATTCTAGGGGCTCTAACCACTATACCATGAGGCGGGCTATACCTGTAATGATTGTCATAGTTTACATTTGTATCACTATTGGAACAACGTTTTAAATGAAGTAGATCAACCAACGACGAGAAATATATTATTCATATACCAGTATATTTTAAACATTTTATAAAACTCCTTAAAAAGCGTCAGCTATAGAACATTATTCCAAGCGGTAAGGATTAATAACAAATTAGCTTATAGAAAATACACCCGCATTAGAATGGAGAGAGGGTTATAGAACTAAACTAATAAATCACATTTGGAAAACTACCCCTATTGCACTCGGCTAGGGGAACCAACTTATTTTTCTTTCTATTGTATGATTATAAACTACGATCAGAATCAATTCAAGATAATTTGAAATGCATGGACATGTAATTTCACAAATTATTGAGCAGATGTTCTAGAAATCTTAGAAATAAGGCTTTGATTGAGAAGACGACCTTTTTCAATTTTCTAATTTCCCTTAACTCACGTCTCTTATCTTTCTTCTTCGTCTTATCTTCTTTTTTTTTCGTTCTATTTCCACCCATTTGTCTTGGTTAGGCCAAACGAGAAAACCTCTTAATCGAATCCTGCCTCCATTTGAGTTCGCCTGCAATCTACTTTCTGTTCGCCTGCAATCTTCTTTCTGTTTGCCTTCTTCCGTATCAGCACTTTGTCTAACGTGAGCTAAGTTCAATACTTGGAAGCTTTCATCCACGTGACTACTTCATTTCTGGTTGACAAATCTCACTTTGGTTTGTAGAGATTTGGCATGTTAAGTGTGAGTACTTGCTTGGACCACGATGATACCTTGGAATTGTTTCTTTATATATAAAAATTTAATTTCAACAAATAAGTGTATAGGTCCGGGAGGGAAATAAAAACTTTAATAAAGTAAACTCAACAAAAAATGACTATCAAAATAATGTGAGGCTAATTTAAGCTCACTCAAATTTGTGTATAAGCTATGAATAGTAAATCTATAATTTCAATTAATTACATTTCACGAGTAATAAGGGATCAAACTTGCAATTTTATGCTTTTTGTGTAAGATTTTAAATATTTTTTTGTTTTCATTTTATCACCTCGTCTTACTACCAGTTAAAGTTATACGCTTATATGAAAATTATTCTAATGGGGTAGGGATAAGGAAGGAAGCATTTTAGAGGTAATATGTTCACATTTTCGTGAAGGAAAGTGGAAAAGCATTTAGAAAAAACCACCCTCAGTTTACCAGGCCAGGATTCGAGCTCAAATATGCCTGTCATCAGCAGGCCAGTCTAACATACGAGAAATGCCTTAGATCTTTTGGCCACTGAATAGGACCATTGTTAAGGTAAAATATCCAATGTACGGATATTAAATTTCAGCCCCAAACATTAATTACTTTACATTAACAATAGTATATGAAATTTGTAAAATAGAAATATTATGAGAATTGAAAAATGATACCTGACAGGGGAATCTAACCCAGGACCTTTGGCTTGGTTCGCCAATGCTCTAACCACTGAGCTATCTTGGAATAGTCCCGTACTCAGGGTCATTCTTAACTCATATTTTAAGACAGAGTCTATGATGGACGTGCGGAAATCATCGGCTACAAATGTGTGATTTTATTAAGACCACGAGTTATCAGATAATGCAGCCACCTTCGACTCGGTAGTTGGATTATTACTGCCACTTGTACAATTATTATAATTATTGTAAGGGATTGTATATTTAAGAATCAAATAGCCGAAGCTATTATTTATGCTTTTTAGTGAGGAATTCTCCATCTATCCATTCTCCTGGATAGCTCAGTGCTTAGAGCATTGGTGTACTTAGCCAAAGGTCCCGGCTTCGATTCCCATGTCCAGGTTTCAATTTTCAGAATATGGTATCTAGATGGAGAAATCCTCACTTAAAGCATAAATAATAGCTTTGGCTATTTGATTCATAAAATAGATAATGATTTGAAATTGAATCACTCACTACATATAGCTTATAATTAAGGACTTGATTTTGCAATCTTATGTACTCCCTGTAACCCCATTCTTTCCCGGATACCTTCATTTCTAATCCTGTCAATCCTCATGACGGCTAACATGTTACTCACAATCCTCACTACCATGGCCTCCACTTTCCAAGTCTCTCTTGCATTCACTGTCCATGTTTCTGCTGCATGTGTGACAATGTGACTTTGTTACACTTCAAAGGAGGGTACTTCTCATCTACATAGCATGTTTCTTACATACATGTACAAAACAGTTTGAACAAATTAAATATCTCTGAAATGAATTTTTGAAAACATAGTTTTGTGCAACAGTTGTCACCATGTGCGTGGCTGTTTAGAGTACTGTTCACAACACCTGATCATTTTAGGTGCAGATTTCACACAGTATTCTGCACACCGTTCATTTCAATAATGACGAAACATCATCAATTAAAGTACTCATCAAAGAATTTAAAACTAGATTTTCTGAAGCTTTGTAAAGTGAAAAGTGAAGTGTGTAAAAGCAATTCTGAAAACTCAAGGCATGACATACATGTTGAAAAAATAAAATAGATTCTAAACACTTTGCTTCCGTTTCTTTTTTTGTTTCATCCTAAACACATGCATTAAAATGGCTAAACATTCCTTATCGGAACAATATTGACTCTCTCTCTCTCTCTGCCTATTAACTTGTTACCCAAAAGCGGCTTAAGAAGATTTATTTGATTATTTAATGTTCGCTTTAGAGTAAAGTTCTTGGTCTTAGCATATTTATCAACGAGAAGGATTGTTATTAAATATAAATAAGATATATCAAAGTGAAAGGGAAAAGATGAAGCTATGGAGCATTCACATAGTGTGTATTGATTTTTCTGAAAATCAAATCCCCTTTAATTGAAAAGTTGAAATTAAATAGTTCTAGCTTTTGAGTAAATCGAGGGGAATATGATGCTCTCATTAGAAGTGGGTCATGGCCCATTACAATACATCACATCCATTATTGGTCGATTGGAGAGTGCTAGTGTATATATATATATATACATCCTCATCCACTTCATCACTAATTCCAACGTTGGTGTCGTCAACTAGGTTCTGACAACGCGGAAGGCACCATGTTTGATCTCTCCGAGTAGGGAATTGGCAACACGTCCCTTAAGTCATGTTACGTTTATATATTACGAGGGCCTGGAATGGGCACTGCTGTTATCTTGATGAATCGATGTTGGGGATGGATTCTGTCTCTATTGGACATGTGGGATGTGACGTGAAAATGGTCCACGTTGGGACTTCCAACCCATTGGAAATGATGGATTCCATGTTCATGTTTATGGAGCGAAAAACACATTCATCAACTGCGTGGTACTCAGGTTAACAGCCATGTCGTTACAAACAACTATTTCAGCCGATGGAAATGGGGGAATCTTTTTTTCCTAGCTTTTTTTTTAATAGATCTGTTAAGATTTGATCGATTTTATTTTATCTCAGGGAATTGCCCAACTTTGAATGTATACCTATTTTAAAAATGCATGCATGATGTAGTAAATCATATCGGAATACAATAATACTTTTTTCCGTAGTTTGGACTTCTTTAATTTTAATATTAAATTCATAAACTAGGAATATCTACATTGTCACCAATGTGAGTTTTTACTATTGGAGTATTTGAACGGTATTTTCTAAACAATTATAGAAAATGGTCACACAACTTGCGAACCTTAAGCAATCTGTCAAATATTATACACTCAGTCCTAAGATAGTTTATCTTTACACAGTAAATTTAATATAAACCACCAGATTAGCTCAAGGATGTTCCCATTTTGATTATAAGTAAGGCTAGCAGAGATAACTCAAAACTAGGGTGCTTAACTTCAACACACCATAAAGTGGCTCTAATCCCAAATGGGTGTATTCTACGCTATTAATTATTCCATATTATGGGTTCACACACTTTCCCCATCTGATTTCTGAGCTTTTTATCTCAACTTTAAGCCCTTAGTCTCTTTTCTTAATTAGATGGAAGAGAACGTGATTTAAACTAGTGTCTTTGCAATTTTTATAACAAATCAATTTCCATCCAAAACAAATAAAATAGGTTTGATTCATGTTTATCACAAATTGGCTATCTGGTAGGGTGAAACTTATGACCTTTATCTTTGAAAGCCAATACTCTACCACTGAACCATTCTAGTTCAGCTCGTTTCTAGAGCCATCTTCCATTAGTTGCTATGTTAGTCTAACAGTTGTAACATGCTACTGCTGAGCCGTTCTAGTTAAGCTCATATCTAGAGCCATCTTTATTTAGTTGTTATGCTAGTCTAACAGTTGTTACTGGCTAATACTGATCCATTCTAGTTCAGCTCGTATCTAGAGCCATCTTTCTTTAGCTGCTATGCTAGTCTAACAGTTGTTACTGGCTAATAATAAGCCATTCTAGTTCAGCTCATATCAAGAGTCATCTTTCTTTAACTGCTACATTAGTCTAACATTTGTAACTGGCTAATACTGAGCCATTCTAGTTAGGCTCATATCTAGAGCCATCTTTCATTAGTTGCTACATTAGTTATACATGATTAAATAAATGTTTATATAATTTGATTGATGGAGTGCTGTACAAGAAAATAATGAACTATCATGCGCACTAAAATCTTAAAAGTAATAATACAAGTAGTTCTGTGAATAGTAGCCCCTTAACCTGCTTCGGTGGCTGAATGGTCTAAGGCATCACTCTAGTGTTTGACTAGATTGCCGATGAGAGGGAGAGTAGGGTTCGATTTCTAGTCGGGTGTACTGAGTATTTTCCCAAAATGGTTTTTCACTCTCCCTACACACAAATTCGGGTACACTTCGTCTGCAATCTTAAAATTCCTCTTTGAAGAAACGCATATTGGTATTTCAAGTTGAAATATCTACTACAATTTCTCCTTTGATTTGAGGTTAATATTTTTTCCTTGTGAACAATCTAGACAAAAAAATGAATGCTAGATCCGACAGTAGGCCTACACTATATTCATAAATAATAGCCTTTATTCTTGTGGTTTAAGACACTAGCCTTGGAATAGTTGTCAAAACCTATGCTAAAAAAATTCCATATTGTAAGGAGTATTTTCTAAATATTGCTTTTGACCAATTAATATAGATAATCAGATCTAGTCCAACGTAATAATATTAATAATAATAATAATAATAGTAATCAGATTTTATTTAATTTTTATTATATTTCTCAGTAAATATATACGTGGTGCGTTATACTTCTGTCTCTCTATATCACCCCCCCAAGAAAAATCTTCTCGAAGGTAAGGGAGTGGAGAATGCACCACATTTCTCGAATAGTTTAAAAACCAAACCTTCCTAAACAACCCTGGTGGAAAACGGAGATTAGGGCACTCGCGTTTTAGTCGCCGAAAAGTTAGGACCTGCTTTTGTCAGGAGATCAATCTTGATCCAATCTCATTTAAATCATCTTAGATCCCCAAGAAGTGAAATAGCAGCTCTTATGATATCTGATCGCATATTTACCCTTTTCAATACAGCAATGATGCCGAATAAATGTTTCATTAAATTTACATAAATGATTTCATTTATAGACTGACAACAAATAACACCAACCTAATGAGTATTATAAAGTGAGTCCTTGTCAATACAAAATGTAGAACCCTTTGCAAACCACTAACTCTGAAAAATAATATTATAAAAAGTGACTTCAAACGTATAGGCACGAGATAACATAGTAAAAGTGTTTCCCTTCCCGGGGCATGAATCGCGAATGACATCTCATTATAATAGGTCGTTTGGCGTAGGTTCAAAGAATGTCCTCGCCAAATTTCCTTCAGATGTGTCAACGCATTTTGCGGTAATCATGGGACAGACATGCCGACAAAATGCCAAATGGTCTAGTTGAAAAAGGACCCTACCCTGTTCAGTCAATTATAATATATTATGTCTGACATGATTATTTGGACAGAACCTTGAATATTTTGAAGATAAGAGTCTTTGTGAATGATTTCGGTTCATGTGACTAATTTATATGCTTTCAAGTGGCACTAATTATTTTTTATTTAATAAATCGGGGACTAAATCAGTTAGGGACATAGGTCTTATTTTTGGAAATGTCCTTAAAAATCGGATACGACTGTCCACCTTATCCTTCTTCCTCTATCATAACGGGTTCGTTAAGAATAACGAGCTACTCGTTTTAGTAACCAAACCATATAAGACAGGGATGGACAAACTACGGCCCACCGGTGTGTTCAATCCGGCCCACGGGATAAATTGTTTAAATGTATTGCTTCGTTTTACGTGCTCGAAGCTGATTCAATTTTACTCATCCCTCACTTAATCTTATAAATCTTCTGAATGAACCTAAAAACTCGATAAACCGCTAAGGTACTTACGATTGTTATGAATTCCTAATGTTTTTAAACGTATTCTTATCATATTTTAAAAAGTAATTTGAAGGAAAATTATTAAAGATAAGTTTTTTAATAGCAATTTTTTTCGTCCCCCCCCCCCCACCCACCTTCATAAGTAATTTTTCACACCCCTGGTCCAAGGCGTCACACTCGCAGATGACTGGTCTGCCGATGATGATGGGGAGATCAAGGTCTGGATCCCGGTAGGATCTATTGATGATGTTTTTCTCTGTTCTGGAGGTCTGGGGTTCAATCCTTGGTCCAGGCACAGATTTATCTGATTGCCAAACCCTTCCTTCACCTTTGACAAGACATGTATTAATCACAAATTGTGAATGTGTGGAATGCCAGGTCTCCACCGTGGCTCGCATCCCACGTTAAACTGTAGGTCCTCCATTTCATCTCACAATCACCCTACCAAGACACATTAGCGTAATTGCATGTAACCCGAACGGGTAGTAAGATGCAGTGCTAATAATAATAATAATAATAATAATAATAATAATAATAATAATTCAACGCAAATGTGAGGAGATATACTCTAAAATGCCTCCGTCCTCATACCTACCACATTAGAGTAATTATCATGTGCGCGTATAGCCTGAACAGGTAGTAAGAAGTGGTGATAAAAAATAATATCTTTAAGAATCAGATCATTATCGTTGGTGTGAGGGATAAACACTCACCAAAACATTATTTAATCAATGGAATGCTCGATTAATGGCCCTTCAATGAGTCTCTGTATAGATCTAGATCAAGAGATCTTGTTTCGATTAATAAAAACAAAAATGGAGTGCATTTGATTGATTTTACGAGATCGAATCAATGATTTGCAAAAGTAGAGCTTGCTTTAACCCTATTTCAAATATGAATGGTAATATAATTTCCGATAACTAGCCAAAGATTAAGGCCTTTATAAATTGATGTATTTTTCTCTGATGCTTAATTTAATCAACTGATGATGGTCAATTAGTAAAATAATATTTTTAGTATAAATAATGTATGTATGGTAAATGAAGCCTACATTAATTAATTAATATTATCACACTATACAACAAGGTTTGTACACCAGATGGTCAGTATAACACCTTGAAGAGGTACCTTTAGGTTTAATTTAATTTCTTCTCACGGCCAATTTTAAGTAATTAGAATATTAGTTAATATTTCAGGAGATGTATGAGGATAACAAGAGAGTGGGAAGACGAAGGGGCTCAAAATAAAAAATTGAATGAAGCAGGGGAGTGCCTGCTCACCACTACTATTTGTAATGGTAATGGAAATGGTCATGAATAAAGAGGCAGCAAAACTCGGGGAGGAAAGAATGAAAGCCACGATGTTTGCTGATGACTTGATGGTATGGAAGGAGAAGTAAGAGGAAATACAGGAACAGCTACAGGAATAGAATGAGGGAGTGAAAGAGTGTGGAATGAAATTTAGCATGGCAAATTGTGAAGTGATGGTAATGACAAGGAAGAGGATAACGCCTAGTAAAGCTATAAATTTAGAGGGAATAGAGCTGAGAAAGGTACAGAACACAAAAGGTGAAGGTAGAGAGGATCTAATGGAAGGAGGATAGCAGAGAGAGTTGTTCTATAGGTGTGTAAGAGATCTACTATGGAGAAGAGAAGTGTCCTTGAAGTGTACGTAAGGGTTGTACAGAGCCTACTTTGTACCCATTATCACTAATGCAGCAGAAACATGGACATTGAAAAGGAAAGGTCATGGGAATGAAGTTTGTGTGGAGCATGTTATCTTGTCATGAGGAGAAACAAGATTAAGAATAAAGTTATGTGGGAAAGTGTTGGGGTGAAGGGAGTACATGGGATAGTATGAGATGGTATGGATATGTAATGAGTTTGGAAAAAAAAGGATCCCAAAGAAATAGATGGAAATAAAGTATATAGGGAAAATACTGCAAGGGAGGCCAAGAAAGAGATGGGAGCAGCATATAAAAGAAAGTGTGCAAGAGAGAGGAGAAGAATGGAAGCAATTAAACGAGGAAAAATGGTGGAGAGATAGAGGAATATGGAGGTATTTTACTTAACTGACCCGGCCACAGGCTTGAAACAGTTGATTATGATGATTTCAAAAGACTTTCGGCCAGCCATCAAAACATCTTTTAACCATAACTATGTGCCTATTTAGGATATAAATGGTAAACTAATTAGTGGCCCAGCATTGAAAACTTTGTTTTCAAAATATTTGTATTCGTTTAAAAACAATTTCCTTTATTCAATTTACACCCCCCTTTTTATTAGCATGATGTCTTACTATTCGTTTGGGTTACACTTATATCCAATCCTTGCAACCCCCTTTTATCACTCTAACTCTTCAACGCAGAAGGATGTCTTCAATAGAATGATGAGCTTATTTGAATAAAACACAATAGTGTTTGTCGACTGGCTGCCGAGTGGTGGAATGTTGGGGAAACCTAGCTTCTTACCTGCTCCCCCCACCCCCTCTTTTTCGATGTTTTACTCATAACATTCGTGTTAGTGGTGGATGATCAGTGGGGGAAAAGGGGGTGTCATTTACATGAAGGGACTCCCAACTGCGTTGAATGTTTGGACCCAGGTGCTGATTAAATGTGCCAGGTCATTCTTCATTCTTTTTAACACATTCAGGGAGAGTGGTTTTATTTAGCTACTAAAGAGGGGACTAACCTCTTCGAGGTTATTCAAGTTGACATTTGTTCAACAAGCCCCAACATAGCTAGAGGAACATCCTCATTTTTTGTTTCATTCTTTATGTATAGGGTTCTATTATTTTTTATTTTTAAGTCACCGCATCTTACTACTCGTTTGGGTTGTAACCAAAATATACTAATTACAATAATGTGTTAGGAATTAGGTAGGTTGAATTCAGATGAAATGTGCCCGTATTTGCGTGGAAGGAGATTGGGGAATCAATTTAAGGAAAATCACCTTATGTACACCCTATCAGTATTTCAACCTCTATCTCCTTGTCATCGGAAGTCTAGTCTATTTCGATTGTGAGGATTTAGACCACCGGTGTAGAACTCAAATTAGTCCAAGGGCCAGATTCCCCTATTGGCGTCGTGTTGCGGTCCACAGCTTGTGGAATCATGTTTGCTTATATATATATATATATATATATATATTGGAAAAATTCAAAGCTATGCGAATCTGCTATACCTACAATATTTCCTAGAATTTATCATCATATTATAGCTTGTGTGAGTTTTCAAATGAAAAAAGAATGCGATTGTAAGTAGAAGCAATAAAAAATATACCCAGACCAAGAATAGAACCCCGTAACCTTAGAAGTGATAAAACTTATAGGCAAGGTTTCTATGATTATATTTGCATCTAAAATATATTCTCTTGTATTGTTTTAAAACTTAAAACTTAGTCAAGGTTTAAGTTTTCTACATAACACATTAAGGCATTATTAGAATAATGTTACACTTTGTTTATAAGCCGAAATTTCATTTATGGTCATATGTAAAGTATATTGAACTAAATATATATGTTAAATTTGTAAAGATTTTTTAAAATATATAAAATAGATGTTTAACAGCAATATTGTCAGATTTAAAAATAGAACCAACATTTATTGGCATACACGCGACAGTAAATTTAACAATACTATTAGGTTCAAATATATAGATAATTCAAAGAAAAATTATCTTGGTTTGAATCTCTCTATTCTATTAACATTAGGAGCATATTTGTTAATTAATTAATTTCAGTGTCATAATTAACTAATTAATTTAATGTGAAAATATCCCTTGCTTTCAATTTTATCTTTGTATTAATATTGTTTATTCAATTACCGAATGCTTTATTTTTAATATTTTTAAAATTAAAGATAATTTCAAATTGATATTTGTTTCACAGGTAATCTCTTAAAAATACATAATAAATAGCCCACACAAACAATATAATGTCATGTAAATTTTAATGGGTGAGAAATCTACTTTTCATTAAATATAAGTTTAGCTGAATGATTACCTATACTTAAGCAGGTAATATTTAATATTAAAATAATCCTTCCTCTACCTATGACAATACATATATTAATCACAACTTGTGAATGTGGGAAATGCCAGGCCTCCACCGTGGTTCGTATTCCTCGTTAAGCTGTAGGTACTCCATTTCATCTCACAATCATCCTACCACTACACATTAACGTACGTGTGTATAACCCGAACTGGTAGTAAGACGCGGTGCTAATAATAATAATAATAATAATAATAATAATAATAATAATAATAATAATAAAAATATTAAAAGTACCAAAACAATACACACAGTATATTATTTTTGATTAACGAAACCAAAACTTCAGTTTGAGGTCCGGTTTGTTAGGAATCAGTATTGGCCTAGTCTTGTGACATCACAGCAATGCAGGCAGGCCTTCTCTCTAGGTGGTGTTTCACGGCCTCGGAAACAAAGAATGAGGCGTGGACGTCATTCTATGCCATGTCTTGCCACATCACCGATATACGATATAGAAAGAGAAGGAATAAATTGAGAGTTTCACCCTGCGAGGCCTCTAGCTTACCTGATGATACCTCTTCACCTCCGCCACTGATGAATGTAAACACTCACTCTACTGTTTGCACAGGGATAGCATTTGAAACACTACGGATCTATTCCCGATATAATATTGCTGTGATAATATTTCGGTTGTCTATAGCTGCGTGGTCGAGAGCCTATCATCACTGTACAGAATAGATACCGTTTAACTAGCTTTTAATTGTTCAGTGGTCGAGCACTAATTAAATCGGTATATTTAATAAAATGAAAGAAAGAGAACTATTGATGGCTGTTGATTCACACATGGTTTATTCAAATGACATCTGTTAATTACTGATACATACTCCAATTAAATGCTTGATATCAATGCACACTTGTGATATTAACGTACATTATTGTATTCTGTGTTAGACTACGAGAGCCAGTGTTAGTGTGTGGGTAGGTGCTTGGATGCGTTGCTTGGTTGGCTTAAGCATACGCACAAGCGGCTTTTATATGACATACCCCTTGCCTCTTGGTCCCTTCGTCAACAGTGTAAAATCTAACTAATAGAAAGAGTCCTGGCGACAGGTGTTGTGAAGGCTAACTTCTCATTGGTATAGGGAATTGGCGTCCTTTGCCAAATAGTACGGGGTTGTTCTTTTGACAGAAAAAATTATATAAGAAATATATTTTATTGGTGTAATACTTTTCACATTATTTCTGAAAAGCGCGTGTTTCTTCATGGCTGAATTATAAAAGGATACTTTACATATGTTACTTTAAGGAAAAATTATCTTCATCCATGACTTTTACATATTTTAGAGGGATCCAAATCAATATTATTACACATTATCGTAAAATTCAAAATTATATTTTTCTTGTTTCCTGCTATATATATATGATTCCAAGGACCTATTTAATCTATATCCTGACAGGAATATTCCTACAGGTAATTTTCATGGATAAGCAAAATAGTGTAACAAAAATACTTTTTCAAGAACAAAAAAATTAACGAAAACACATTAATTAACTTGGAAAATCGTATATTTGACTTGACGTGACGTCACAGGAAGGAGATATCCTTAACAAGTGGTGATGGAGTGAATCGCCCCTTCAGTCCCAACAACATAACCCTTTCATCGCATAACATAACATCGTCGATAGGAAATGGCCTTTCAATTACAGGAAGTGAATACGAGACTTGTCAAGTACTTATTTAGGTAAGCGCAGACAGATATTTGAAGAAGTGATGATATAATATACTCTTTTAAATGGAACAGATGACTATTGAAGATCAAAATTTGAATGTCACATGTCTATAGTAAAAAACGGGTATTGAAAAATTAGTATAACTTTTATTCAGCAATTATTAACACTACTTTAATAATTATAAGGATGTAATCCATAATAATAATAATAATAACATAAATAAAATTTATTAAATCGTATTTATATTATGTTTAGAACATGCTAGCATATTAGTATAGAGACGTAAGTTTAGTGTTTATATTATTTATAAATAATTTGTGAATTTCTTTTTCTGGCATTCATTTAGACTTTAGTGAGAATATAGTATACACTAATGGATCATTTCTGCGATTTCTGCAGATTATTGAGCTAAAATGTGTTCTAAACTTTTTATTGGGAAAAGATCTCTATAAAAAGCATTTACTCGACTTTCTAGCTAATAGCTTACTCTTCAAAGGCTATAAACTTTACATAGATCTTTAGGTGTCTTATTTGAATCAAAACGTTTATTTTCCCCCTTCGAACCACGATGAGAACTTTAAAACGACCCCTCTTTCAGCTCTCTATCTATTTGTGGCACCATAACATTCAAGTAAAATAAAGTTATTATTTTTAACCCAGGACAAATATGAATTTATCAATCCATATACAACTATGCACAAATCATGGTTTTCATGGTGATGTACACAAATAATTATTGCACAAATGGGCCCTTACGTACACAGAATGAAAAGATGGAAAATTCGCTAGGAAATTTGGGTTTTTGTTTCAAGCTACTATTTTTTCCAACGTCCCAAACCCATGACATTTAAAATGAGTGGACGTTTTTCAAAATTGGTTCAACCATTTTCTCGCAATTTCACTTACCGTAAAAGGGCTAATCAAATCTTTCTAAATATAGAAGCGAAAGCCCTGACTGACTGACTGACTCACTCACCACTAATTCTCACACTTCCCACGAAGCTAGAGGGCTGAAATTTGGCACAGGTGTTCCTTATAGGATAATTAGGAAAAGTAGAGATGTTTCATTCCGATGTTTTGTGATTAAGGGGGTAAAATCGGGGTGGCTACCCTAATCAAAAATATTGCCTTATAAACTCTTTTTAAGCGTTTAAAGGGTAATAATCAAATAATTTCGTTCTAATAATGCCCTAACTTTGTTCTAATAATGCCCTAGAAAAAATATTGTAATTATTTTTAACCCCGTAGATGCTTCTAAGGGGTGAAGAAAATGAATACTGTACAGACAATTAATAAAATATATGATAACGTTTTAATATGCAACTCCAAGAGACGGTAGTTTATATTTTGCTGAATTTGGGTTGTTTGTAGTGTCTGTGTGAGTGAGAGGGCCTGGACTAGGGTGGTGTGTGGTGGTTGGGAGTGGGGGAGGGGGTGACCTGTCAAGCCGCGCTCAGCTGATGACGCCCCAGGCAGTGGCAAGGGGGCCTGCCTAAAGTAAAACTCTCCATGAGAAACGATACTTTGTCGTCTCCTTGCGGAGTTTTTCGGGTAGCTCAAAGAAACATGCCATTGAGCTTCATATAAAAACTCCTCATTTTCATCAGAAAATAAATAATAACACAATATCCCGTGCGAAGAACGGGCATTCAGCTAGCTATACAACATAAGAGCAGAGGTAAAAATTCAAAGACAAAGAAGAGGAAGAATAAAAATCAAAATTGCTCTCTATATATAAAAATATATAAAACCTGATATCGATTTTTTGTTTAAATATACAAAAATCGGTCGTAATATTTGTATTTGTTGCATCATACCCCTAAAGTAAGAGTTGAGTTGGTATTATTTGTAACCAGAGAGAATAATTTTATCTACATATACCTATATACAAAAAAGGGTTTCCACGGACATATAAACAAAGAATGGAAAGCTTAAAATTATCTGAGAAAGTCAGCTTTTGTTGAAACTACTATTTTTACCGACATTCTAGATACCTTTATTACAGTATTCGGTGCTTCCTTGATGAGAGCCTACCAATCCTACATTAGGGCATCGCAGGTTGCATTTGTATCTAGCAAACGGCGTAGCCCTCCCTATAAAACCGCATTGTTCATTATTGTAATAATAACAACAATAATAATAGTAGTGATGATTATGATAACAATCAACTCTCTTGGTGAAGCTAAGGCTAACACATTTTCTTACCCTTAACCAAAAATTATAATTGAAATAGAAACTAAACAAATAATATAGTCTACATAAAAATAACACATATAGTGAGTGACTTCGAACAACTATAAATAAATACAAATATATTACGTAACATGTAGAAACATTAAAAAGATTGTTAATAACATAAGACTTATATTGGACTTTGACAAAATCTACACTATCACACACACACACACACCTTAAGAATATGTCTACTGTCTCAAGTGGATTACTACTAATATTATACTACTAAAAAAGTCACACGGCTGACTCACTCACTGAAATTAATCTTTACCCACTTCCAGATGAACTAGAAACTTGAAATTGGTCAAACCTATAGCTTCTAGCCTGTAACCGACAGGAAAATGTTAAAAACATAACAAAAATTATATCAAACACCCCTAAAAAAAATTCAAAATATAGGAGCATCTTTAGAGTCGGTGAGGACCTTTCTTTGGAGGTCTCTTGTGGCTAAACGGTAAGATCTATCAAAAAACGGCTCTGGAATTACATTAGTTTGTATCCACTTGCAAAGAAAACTGACTGGGGGTCTATTTTATAAGAATATTATATATTATATAAGAATACATTCGTCGAGCACTAACCTCTGATTGTGATTATTACAGTGTCTTTTTAAAAATGTTTTATCGGATATTGTTGATGTTCATAGAATTTTTTTTTAATATCAGCACTGTGTCTTTACTACTCGTTCTGGATGTACGCCTATATACTAATTTCACTAATTAGTTAGGTATGCGAAGGGTCAATTTAGAGAAAATGCACCCGAATTGCCATATAGGTAATGTGAAAACCATTTTAAAGAACTGCCGTCAGGTCACCCGACCAGGATCGATTCGTGATCTCCCCATGTTCAGCAGTCAAGTCAATTGTGAGAGTAGCGGCTTAGTCCATGCGACCACCAAAACGGGTAAAGTCAAGTTGAATATTTATGATACCAGCAAAAAGATAATGTAGCCCTTAATAATTAGTGGATCATACTAAATGGGTACGATATTCTCTTTTAAATGTAGTTAATGTTTGAAAAAAAAAAAGAGATTATCGCACCTCCAAATACGGGCAAGCTGCCAACACGTGCTTTATGAAATACGGTAAGTAAATCATTTCCAAATCGTGTTATGACCATTCGCTCATAAAGTTGAGGACTACTATCAAATATTCTAGAATATAGTCCTTAAAGATAAGGTCAGTTAGGGTTTCTCGTCGTAAAACTAAGTCGTACCTGTATACGTGGATCACGCAATCAGATAGAGAGGTGTTGGAGAAAGATTTATCGACGGAATGTAACGCCGATTGGGGTGATGGCTGCAAAACAATAGACCAACAAAGTGATTGTAAATTAACTGAGTCAATAAGTAACTGCTTCCGGTATTGACACCGAGTAACACCGTTCATTTCCTCAGGAACAAAGCGTTGTTACGTTCCCAGGGCCTATATATTGTGATGTGGCGCCATGTAAATGCGTGTACAAAGAGTATCCGGCTGACGCTGAGGGAGGGGAAATAGGAGGGGGGACGAGAGGGTATGGTGTGGTTTGGGGAGGGAGGGGAGTTCTGATCTAATCGCGATGAAATTAACTTTACAGAACACGTGTGAACAATAGAACAACCTAAACCCATGGTCGAGATCGTGGAAGCGTAAAAGGTTTATACGGGAACTGATAGCTAGCCTGTGAGCCGACGGGGTTAGCTCAGCGTTAATAAACTTGGATTGGACCTCAGAGATGATGGTTTTTAACACGCGTTTTAGCAGGCGTTTAGTGTCGTGCGACACACGACGGTGGATTGCAGCACGTTTTGTAGGTTTATTTTATGCACAAGACATTTGACGTCCGTCAATACAAATTAGGAGTGTAAGTTTACAGATTGTATGAGTGTTTCTAGTGGCTTTTGAACGTTTACATTTATATATATATTAAAATTAGGAAAATAAACTACATAGTGCATTCCTGTAGTATTATTTATTAGATTTCTATTATTGTACTCTTTTGAAGATGAATCCCAAATTTCTCTTTTTTTCCTCAAGGTGTGGCAGAAGGGAGCGCATGTAATTCTACAGTTTTTATAGAATTGAAATTTTTGGCCAAGATAGATAAAATGTTTCTCCAGAAGCAGCATAGAGTTTAATTTTCTTTTATGATGATATCAACAGTTATTGAATATCTATCAATAGTGTTCTGGAATTTTGTGAAAACTTTGTAAATAAAGAGAAAAAGTTTTGACAAAATTCCAGGACAACCTTGACAGATATTCAACAACTGTTGTGATATCACCATGTAAAGAAAATTAAGCTCTATGTTTCTATTGAGGAAATATTTTATTTATTTTGACTAATTTCCTTTCATCTTAAAACTGTAAAAAAACACTTATCTTTCCTCGCGTTTTCTACATCCCCAAGATAAGCTCATTTCATCTGGTTTTCTGGTGACGTAGAGGCCAGAGATTGAATCATTGCTGGGTGGACTGAGATAGTTTTTTTATTTTTAACATTTACTCTACACTAACTCCACTAAAATGTAGTTACATTTAATCCATATACCAAAAGTGTGGTAGAATGCGTATAACACTAACGGGTAGTGAGAGGCGATGAACATAAATTTATTTTCCTATTCTCTTTACGGATGAATGCCAATTAATATTCTTTCATTCCCCTCCTTATATCAGCTAGGGTAGGTGATTTAGGACTTTTTGCCTACTTGTGACGTTACAGCAAGTCAAGTTCGGATTTTCTTTGTTAATATAATAACGTTTTATTGGCGAGTTTTCAAAATATTGTATTTAAAAAATACTTTTTGTTTTGTCTTTATTACTCCTTCGGATTATACAATCACAAATTCATATTAAGAGCATTTTTTTAAATCGGTCACAACTGAGTCTATTTGATTTATTCGCGAAAATGTCCATTAGGAAGCTTCCTTCTGGAATGTCGATTTAAAAAAAAATCCGTGGAAGAATAGGTCTATCTATAATAGGAAACAAGAAAAAGCTCATATTGAAACGTAAGTCAATGCTGTCCAGGCGCAAATAGTAGATAAAGTGTTTATACTCGTCAATGTATGAGGGAAAGTGTTATCAGCTACTAATAAGGTGCCCCACGGGGTGAACTTCACATTTACATCCCTCTCTTTCTATTACGTATATGGTCGTCAATGGTGTGATACTTTCCTCAGTGGCAGCATGATCTAAGGCGTCACACTATAGACTAGATTGCCGATGACAAGAGAGATGGGAGTTTGAATCCCAGTCTGGTGTACCGAGGGTGATTTTTCCTAAATGGTTTTATATTCTCCCTTCACGCAAATACGGTTGCACGATCTCTAGATTAAACCTTTCTCATCCATAGATCATTAACGTAATTAGTACATATGCATATAAACTGAGCAGGTACACGGGGCTAAAAAAAAGTGTTTATGTTCATCAAGTTAATATGTAACCTGCTTTGCAAAATCGCTTCGAATTCAAGTAAGCAACGTCTTTAATGATGTTATTTTGTAAAAAAAAAACACTTCGAAAAATATTAGTAAATTTCTCGACTTGCCTAAGACATAGACAGATAGGGTTTAAAGTAACGTTAATACGGTACATTACTTGACATAATGCCCAGTATAAATAACACACGCCCAACATACATCATATCACATATGAATAGTATTACCAAAGGTTTTAAACCTCACCTACAACATTAACCAAGTCAAGAAGTACTTTCACATCATTATATTCTCTACTCATTCACAGAACATTGCGATAATATATCAACTCACCACACAAAGAACAGGGATTACACTTTCAAATTCGTAAGATTTACATTTCTTTCAGACGCTTAAACGAGTTAGTTTGAGGGCTATAGAGAGAGTGCATTATATTTCAAATATCAAAAGGAGTCTTTTAAAATAACACAAAGTAATAAACAATGCCGTGGAAAACAGATAGGACTAAAGATTTAAAACACAAAAACAAAAAGTTCAGATGAAATAGGAGTTCAGTGCTCTGTTGAGATAAGAGAAAATATGGAAAGTAGTTATTAATATATTTAGCCACCTAGAGCGCTAGTGTTGACGATTGGGTTTTAAACTAATCCTCCATTGTGGCCATAGAAATGGGTAATTTTTTTTTTTACTTATTTTAAAATCAAACAATCTTTTACACATTTATCATTCAATATATCACGTAGTTTCTAGTCAGCAGCTCTTTGTTTGGAAGAATATTTCCTTTACGTGGAAAAGGTAAGATGTTCATAAAAAATAAATATTGGAAAATGAGCGAGAAATTGTATAAGCTTTTTCTTCGTATCATATATAAATATATATATTTGTGTATGCATATGTATATATGTATAAAAAGGTAATACACACACTATAACAAAGAGACAAATATTTTGCTTTGGTGCAGTGATTTTCAATCTTTTTACAACTCAAGGAACATTGAACAAGGTGATAAAATTGTCAAGTCACACCAACAAATTTTAAGGAGGGATTTTATCATTAAAATAACAAGTATTAATGTGGTGTTTAAAAGCTAAATATCTAAAATTATAATTGTTGTGCCAGATTTTAAATAATGATAATCATGGATTTAAAAAGACTTATTTTCATTCCTAACTTTTTTATTTCTAGCTTTTTTTTTATATTTCCCCCAACTCCCGCGGCACACCTGATGCATCTCCACGACACATTGGTCAAATCGGTTGAAAAACGCTTTGATCAATGTGCCGTGTTACAAAATACTTCTTACTATGCTTCTATGATAGGACAAACAGTAAAAAAATATATATAAATAATTTCTTTTTTCAGTAAGGTAAATTTTTATTTATTTTGATTTATTGTTAATAAACAAATATTATGGCAAAATATTCAGGAAAATAAAAGGTTTCTGATCTCTTTTACGACCTTTTATACAGTTTTTTGATTTCTTTTAGTGATTATTTAGTTAAAAATAAGCTAAAATACTTTATATTATTAATAAAACTTTTAGATTATCCAATCATTATAATTAATTTATGCATCCTATAATATTATTTATAGAACTATGATAATAGTTTCAATAGAACCAATCGGATGTGTTTCAAAACGTTTGATCAGTTTTGAAGGTATGTCCACCTATTTAGCTTAGGGTCCTGGGTTTAATACCTGGTTCTCTCTTATTTTAGCACCCCATATTACTATCCCTTCATGTTAGGTTATGCACAAATGCACTAATTAGGCTAATGTGTTAGAGATGAGTAAGTTTGAGTTTTAGAGGATCTATACCAGCATTGACGTGGAGAGAGAGTGGAAAACCATTAAATAAAATCCAGCCTCAGTACAACAGACCGAGATTATAAATCCGATCTCCTCGTCTAAGCAGTCTAGTATATTGTGAGAGTGACGACGACTTACACCATGCAGACACCGAAGATGATACGATTCCTTTTGATTATACTATCATTTATTTTAAAAATTCAAGGTAGCTCATTGTGGAAAACAGATGTATTTTGAGCTTTAGTTCACAGCTTTATAAAATGATAGAATCAAAATGTCCAGCCTATCTCTACTCAGAAGTGATGAAAATATCTTCCACACATAAAAATAAAATACAAAATAGAGCTTACCTACAAGTACACAAAAAACATCAAAAGAAAATATTTGAAAAATCAGGTACCTTTCAAGCGTCTAGGTTTTGGAATGCCGTACCATCAGAATTTAAAGCTTTAAAATCGGTGAATATTTTCAAAAAAAGATGAAAGAATCATTTGCTGGGCAACAAATTTTCGTTAAATTTACCATCATATCTTCATACAAAACTATAACAAAAATAGTAGGCTATTAGAAATAAATTTTAACATTAAATATCAATATTTTTACTATTCAACCTTTCATTGATAAAACAAACAGTTGCATGTGCAAGAATATCTGAGTGTTGATTTATCCATTTTTCATACGATTGAACCTGACTTTAAAATAATGTATATTGAAGTGGGAACGATGTTTGGTTTTGATAGAACCTACCATTCACCAAAGGTGGTCCATTATTAATAGAATGGTGGTCACTCCCCTCAAAACTCCATCCCAACCCCCTAACTTCCTCCCTCTTCATTCTGTACAAGGGAAAAGTTCATGCCTTCGAAATATCATTCACTATTTCCATCCATTTCCGTGTGGCTTTTTTTCCGTCAGTTTAAATTAACCCTAACACAAGCAATACCTACTATGTAAAAAAGGCTTGCTTGTAGGTTTGAATGACAGTTTTGAAGATATTCAATAAGATTAGACGTCTGTCAGTGGTAAAGATGAAAACAACCCCTGAAGGTCAAGAGACTGTAAAATCACATTCAAAAAACACTCAACAAATATATGAAATACTAGATTTAACTTATGAATTATAAACAAGGCCTGGATTTTTTTTACCCAATTGATTCTAAAAAAAGACTTCAAATTTTCAAAAAATGACATAAAAATATGAACAAAAGCTCGTAATAAATACTTACGACTTATTCAAACACGCATTTTATAAATTAAAAGTCGTCAAATAAAGTATTGCATTCTGCAGGATATAATATTGATCTACAAATGTCCACTTCATAAATAATAATCTCCCCTCCCAACGCAACCCTCTTCACCCTAGTTGCAGTCTCACCAGGAATGTGTATTTTACAAACAAACAAGCAAAGCGAATACAAATCTCATTGTCTGCATTATCTTCTCATTCAGACAACTGCGTGTTGAAAATATTTTTGTTGAGTATTTAATAACTCATAAAATATAAATAATATTTTAAAATATATTTATTCAACACTAATGACTCACATGTTTAAAAAATGATTAAAAAATAACGCAAATCAAGAAAATTTGACCTCGAATTCTAAAATGACAAAAATACTACCAACAAACTATACATTTCTACAACAAAGGGATCATGAACATAGTTTATTTATTTATGAGTCTTGTATGTAACAAACAAACAAAAAATTACACATCATCAAAATCTCCACTGGGATTCTGGATCTTTTATGGATGATTGTCTTTCGAAGCTATTGGAAGACAATCATCTCCTGTCATAACGAATCTCGTATTACGGTTCTAAACTTGAGAGACGATTATCTTCACAGAATCGATTCTTATAGCTATCGTTAGGAAACGTGATTAAAGAGGGGCCTGTGAAGCGAGGCTAAGTCCACAGCCAATCACAAGACTAGGATGTAATAGGGAAATTAGCGGGAAGTGCTAGACTTTGTAGACAAACACTGTTGTGATCAACATTGAAAAAAAGAGAGATGGCGTCTACAAGGTAAGTTAATTAAATATATAATTTTAGTAATAACATTCCTGGAATATAAAAACCTATATTAGAGATAAGCGCATTATCTATTATAAATAAAATTAAAATAAATGCAGACTAATATTCCTATTAAAACAGTTGTTTTTATATGTACTCAAACTTATAACAATAAATAGTTTTAGAAGGTGTTATGAAAAATATTATAGCACTTAAAACCATTGCTAACAGAGAGGTGCTGTGTTTTATAATGTGTACATAAATGTTTGTTTGTATAGCAAAGTGGTTCGTGGGCCAAAGGCCTTTGCAGGACAGATTTCTGCTTTAATTGAATATATGATGGAGCATCGGGATTTAGCTGCCGGGCGCCTATGTGGGATGAGAGGCAGGTAGCTTTTGGCCATATGGTGGCTTGAATTGTGCACACTGCTTAACCAACTTGGGCCACATAAGAGTGTAGTACAATGGCAGAAGGTGAGAAATCTCTAGAAAGCAATTATTTTAATGACAATACCAATTCAATCCCAGGGTGGATCTAGGGACTGTTGTGGAAGGTATCGATTTTAATAAAGTTCTCCCAAATGTAGAAGTAATAAGTTATTGAAAAATTGGTAAAAACTACTAGCCCAAAGAAATTGTCAATTAAAATTACTTCAAGATCAAAATAGGGAGGTATTATTAATAATAGGCCTACTTTAATGAATGATCATGTTGAAAATAGCAGTATCATTGAATTTACATAAATCAAAACTGATTTGTTATTGTAATTAAAATAATGACTTTGCTATTTACATGTTGAAAGTAGTATTGTGGATAAAGTTATAAATATGAAAGTGAAAGAAAGAAATTTTGTATTACTATAGTATTCCATTAATATTTGTACTGATGTATAATTTATCTTTAGATCTGGACCGAACTCAAATATAAAGCAAGAAGTCGGGAAACATTGTTGAGGGAGGGCCATTTAGCAACTGGGAATAAACCCAATAATGAGCCTGTCCTTAATGACAACGAAAAGAAGGTCATAATGATCATGGGCATAGATACGGCTGAGGGCTACTGTGTTGCAGACAACCTCCCAGAGCGTAGGTGAAAACAATTATGAACTATTAGGAGATGCAATAGAAATTACTTTGGTTTGTTGTATTGTATGTAATCCCTGTATGGTATACAGATTATTAAATTATCTCTGCAGTTTGTTCACAATATTTTGAATTAATCTTGATTTTAAATGGATTACAAAATAAATACAAATGAAAGTGATTGTTTCTTTTGTAGGAAGACTTGGAGAGGGCTATTGAAAGAACTGCTGTTCCTTCTGTTGAAGATGACCCTCCTCAAGTGTTTCTTGAGGAGATGCTGTTACTTCTGTTGAATATGACCCTCCCCAAGTGTTTCTTGAAGAGATAATGTTCCTTCTCTTGAAGATGACTCTCCCCAAGTGTTTCTTGAGTAGATGCTGTTCCTTCAGTTGAAGATGACCTC
>CABFVX010002177.1:15200-31647 GCA_902151425.1 Timema shepardi | reverse complement strand
TCCCCCCCCCACGCTGCCCGTTACACACTGGTATAAGAATTATATAAAGATATTAAAAAAATGTCTAAAAATTATAGAAAAATGTTAAGGGTGGACAACCCTTATCACTAAGGGGTATGAAAAATAGATGGTGGCCGATTCTCAGACCTACTCAATATGCTCACAAAATTTCATGAGAATCGGTCAAGCCGTTTCGGAGGAGTACGGGAACGAACATTGTGACACGAGAATTTTATATATAAGATTATTATAGGTTTTAAATACAAATATACACTATGCACAAACTTAAATAATAATACAGTTATAATAATAGAGTACCTTAAAAAATTATAGATTTGGGCGCTATGTATCGTATTTTATAAAAAGCTAGATACCTTTTAAACACGTTTAATTGGCCAAACCTGCTTACATTATTCATACCTTAAAAAGAATGTCAAATATTTGGCGTGTTAACTTAACATTATTGTGTAAAACATGATCTATTAAACTTAGTATAAATATTTGAAACGGGACGTCTCTGTCTAATTTATTAGCTTAAAACATTATTGTATTATATTTGGGTGATCTTATATGTGTTATTTGTTATTTTAGGTTTGGGTTAATTTTTTTAGTCATTTAATGCACATTGTGGCAGAGAGAGAATATAATAGTTGTGTAGTTACTGAAACAAATGTGGCCCATAACCTCTGCATAACACTTAGAATATCACATTTTATATTAATATCAGCATTACTTTGTTTTGTATTTAGTATAACTAGAAATAAACTATATTTATTAATAGATACGAGTGTTATATTATACTCTCTACAGTCACAAACAACACACATATAACATTATTAATATGACGTGCAAACATTTACTTACCGTCGTAAAGATATATTTTAATTCCTACTGCGAGCTAACATACCCTTTGCAACATTTCTTGTTGGTGGAAGATAATTATCATTCAGAAACTCGCTCAACACAGATCCGGTATCGTGCTTGGCTTGCAAAAAGAGACTATTGTCTCTTTAACCCCACGAACGATAGTGCTAAAAGATCCGGAATCCCAGTGCTTGGCCCTGGACTTACAAACATGAGTAAATTGCTTAAATGAAGTGGGGTATGTTTCCGTTATTTATTAATGTTGTTTCAGTGTCTTATTTTTGACGCTATGCTCCCGAATTTTGGGACTAAGCCTCATTTACGTGAAGTTTATCTGATTGAAATAAAACTTTTTAATCTTTACTTATTTTACATACTATTAATTTGCAATTAGATTTAAATTTGATAGTGTTAAACATAATTCACAGAGACGTGTCTCATAACATTCTCAAACAAACATAAAATTGGTAATTCTAATATCCGAGCCAAAGAAACCTACATAAAAAATGTACAATACATGGAATTTAAATAATCGATAAAGCACATTTTAGTACGGTTTTTTTTTTCACCAAACGAATGTTGGCTCGTCCTTAGGAATAAATATCTTATGAGTAATGAAGAATGATTTTATTACTTTGCGCACCTTACTCAATACTTATTTATTCCATGACACTAGGAGATAAAAAATTTCATTGAAACACTTTCAAAAAGTGCCTCATATCTTTGTCTTGAGCTAGTTCTATCCAGTCGACCTCATTACACCCTATCTTTGTCTTGAACTAGAACTATCAAGTCCACCTCATTAAACCCTATCTCTGTCTTGAGCTAGTTCTATCCAGTCGACCTCATTACACCCTATCTTTGTCTTGAACTAGAACTATCAAGTCCACCTCATTAAACCCTATCTCTGTCTTGAGCTAGTTCTATCCAGTCGACCTCATTACACCCTATCTCTGTCTTGAACTAGAACTATCTAGTCCACCTCATTACACCCTATCTCTGTCTTGAGATAGTTCTATCCAGTCGACCTCATTACACCCTATCTCTGTCTTGAACTAGAACTATCTAGTCCACCTCATTACACCTTATCTCTATCTTGAGCTAGTTATATCCCGTCCACCTCCTACAACCTACCCCTATATAGAGCTAGCTCTATCCAGTCCACCTCATTACACCCTATCTCTGTATTGAGCTAGTTCTATCTAATCCACCTCATTACAACCAATACCTATCTTGAGCTAGTTATATCCAGTCCACCTCATTACACTCTATCTCTATCTTGAGCTAGTTATATCCCGTCCAGCTCCTACAACCTACCCCTATATAGAGCTAGCTCTATCCAGTCCACCTCATTGCACCCTAGCCCTATCTTGAGCTAGTTCTATCCAGTCCCCCTCATTACACCCTATCTCTATCTTGAGCTAGTTATATCCAGTCCACCTCATTACACTCTATCTCTATCTTGAGCTAGTTATATCCCGTCCACCTCCTACAACCTACCCCTATATAGAGCAAGTTCTATCCAGTCCACCTCATTACACCCTAGCTCTTTCAGGTCCATTCTAGTGTTACTCTACTATCTGCGTCTTAATGTTCCCACTTGTTTCTTCCCATTAGGCTAACCAGTAAATATATTTAACTTGGTTCTAGTTTTTTCATTCTCGAATGAAATACAACTCTGATCTAAAAATAGTAGTTTAATTAGATAAACCCTAGAGGCAAGGCCTATACATTTAAACCATTACACAACAATACGATCGGTACATAAATAACAGATGAAAGTTAAAATCAATTGGACCGTGATTGTGTGTTTAGGTATCCTAATGTAGCTACTAGTGAATTATAGATAAGATGGATCCCAATTTTAGAACACCCTTTCCTGAACTCTCTCAATAAATGTAATTCCGTGTGAAGTACAGTATATAGTTTAACTAGAATAGATATTTCCAAAGTGCTTCCGTTTGAAAAAATAAATAGAGAATATAATATGTTTTAAATGATTAAAGTATTTTTTATCTTGAAATTGATATGCTTTCCTTAATCTACAAGGACATGTCCATTCCCCCCCCCTTTTTTTTCTGCCTCAAATGAGTTCCAAGGTCAAAGAGCTAAGACAACTTTGACTACTTGAAAATTTGAAAATACAGGTGGTTCACTATATTATTTTGTTTTGAAAACTTACAAAAATATAAAAATTTATTTAACTTATTTGTAAAAAATAATTAAATATCCACTTTAAAATAATTTAGTCTATTTATTTCCATGGCATTTAAATTCTCATTTATATTTGAATAAAATTAATCTACTAGCACCATAGACCTTATGAATATGGTGACTCTCATATCACTGGTATTTTATATAAATTTTCACCCCTTGAATTAAACAACCAGAAATGTATTTCGTATTTACTCAAGGTATTTGACTTGAATTTTCTAAGCAGTTATATGATATAATAAGCACACGAATTACTAAGCCTAGTATTATATACTGAGACCTAAAGCCTATATATTTACTAGCTGTGGACAAGTGGTGTAAGGAGTCAGCTTCACAATGATTCTCAGCCTTTAGCAGACAAGATATATAGTTGCTGTGCGAAAGTTTCCAAAATTAAACCTAGAATCAATTTGCTCGTCAATTTATCAGAAGCGATATAGTTGCTGAGCGAAAGTTTCCAAAATCAAACTCGCATAAGTGATCACGTGGGTTGGGGTGTAAAAACTCCTCTAGTTTGGTTTGAATATTATGGTATGATCGGCGTTAAATTTCATCCATTTGTACGTGGGATGTTATTCCTATTTTATTTTCCAATTGCTGCTGGCCGGGGTTCAATCCTCGGTCCCGGCACAGATTTATCTGATTACCAAACCCTTCCTTTACCTCTGACAAGACATCTTGTGAATGTACGTTAAACTGTAGGTCCTCCATTTCATCTCACAATCACCCTACCATTACACATTAGCGTAAGTGCTTATAACCCGAACGGGTAGTGAGACACGTTGCTGCTAATAATAATAATAATAATAATAATAATAATAATAATAATAATAATAATTTCCAATCTTCCTTAATTTTAATAACTGTTTAGATTATGCGCATGCATTAAACAAGCTGGTTAAATTAGGACGGAGAAGGTAAAGTTTTTAAAATGTGGAAAAACATTCATAATAATACACCTTTATTAGGCCTACAACTAACAAGAAATTTAACACCAATCTTCCCGTCATTAACAATCAAGTCTAACATGAGGGGGACGTATAAGACCATTCAAAACACTTTGAGGGTTTTTTTTGACACTATTTCTTCACATAAATGCGGGTGTATTTCCTTTAGCTTTTACTTTCCTAATCCATATTTTTTTATTTTAGATACAGGGATAGTCTGGATGGGTAGTAATATGTAAAGCAAGGTACTAATCTACCTTCCTCATCTCTACCCCTTTAGTGTAAATATTTGGATATCCCGGATGGGTAGTAAGACATGGAGCACGCTACTATTCTAACTTACTCATCACTACCCCATTAGTGTAAATATGTTGATATCCCGGACGGGTAGTAAGACATGGAGCATGGTACTATTCTACCTTACTCATCACTACCCCATTAGTGTAAATATGTGGATATCCAGGACGGGTAGTAAGACATGGAGCACGGTACTATTCTACCTTCCTCATCTCTACCCCATTAGTGTAAATATGTGGATTTCCTGGACGGGTAGTAAGACGTTGAACACAAAAAAGGACACCCTATCAATTCGTGCGCAGCGTTTTGATGTGTTGATTCTCGTGACAAGAGTCGCGCCTCGTCAAGATGTCTGTTGACGCCACAAGCCTCCACTTCCGGTTCCTGGCGTGAATCTGGCGGACGGACGGGCGGGCGTCACGTTTCAAAGCAAGCGACTCAGCTTGTTGCGTGCTGGTCTCAAAGAGAAAAAGAACAGAACAACAAAATAAAAATAAGAAGAGGGACAAAGACGTCATCCTTTCGTGTCGCAAGACTCCTTTGAAAAATAAAATTGATGACGGAAACGAGTCTTTTCGTCATAAGAGGGATGAGAAATTTGTTTACGTGTTTTTTGAGTCCATAATGTGGTTCTACTTTATTTTATTTTTCTGGACGATTGTAAAAAGGGATCAAGATATGATTTCTGAAATAAATCTTTAAATATTTTACTTTTGAAAGAGTTTCCAAAAGTTTTTATTTTTTGTCTGCTGTTTTTTCTACTACGGAACCGGGTTTTTCCAAAAATTCACTCTAATAATTTGAGGTGGATTCCAATTTTCAAAGAAAGGACATTTTGTAAAATACGAACGAATTTGTTCCAGCCATAATTGATAACATTTAACTAAATTACTACTTTTTTACTCTATGGCATTAGTACCTGGAAAGTTCATTCCCACACTTAAAAAAAGTCCTATTTATAGCTTGAGCAAGTTCTATCCAGTCCACCTCATTACAATCTATCCCTATATTTAGCTAGTTTTATCCAGCCCACCTCATTACACCCTATCCCTATCTTTAGATAGTTCTGTCCAGTCCACCTCATTACAATCTATCCCTATATTTAGCTAGTTTTATCCAGCCCACCTCATTACACCCTATCTCTATCTTTAGATAGTTCTGTCCAGTCCACCTCATTACAACCTATCCCTATCTTTAGCTAGTTTTATCCAGTCCACCTCATTACAATCTATCCCTATATTTAGCTAGTTTTATCCAGTACGGATATTTGGTATACAATTCCATCAAATTTAACATTCCTAACACTTAGAACATTAGTTAAGCCACAGCCATTAAAAAAACATCACAATTCCTTCCTTAATAACGTCTTCTCAGGGATTCAAACCAAAATAAAATGGGGCAGAATATTAAATAGGCAGAATTGCAACATTCTGATGACGTCATTAAGCGTCAATTACCTCGTGGAGAGGGTAGAGGTGATGACGTCACCGAGATAGATACAGGATGGAGTCAGGCGTGCTGACCGCTCACAAAAGTCTGTGGCCTACTGTCTCCCACTACCGAATGGGTAGTGAGTGAGTCACGCTGTTGAAAAAACTAGAGCAGATACAGGATTATAGCTTAGTTTACGGAGGGAATATAAAAAAGTAAACATGTAGACCTATACTAAACATTTGTTTGCTACTAAATCCCTCAAAATGATTGATTGTAAGATTTGCAAAATATATTATAGCTCTGACATGTCTGTGTGTATAACCATGTCATAAATAAGACACATACTGTTACACTGTACTTCCATTTGTAGAACAGCATATTCTTTTTTAAGTTCCAGACATTCGTGAAGGCGATACAAATTTTCAATTGATTGTAAAACGGAACGATCATAAATACAATATTATTTTTGTAGAATATTTATTTGTAAACCATGAGTTAAATGACAGAACTTCTTGGAGGAAGTGAATGTAAGTTAATATAATTTAAATATAATTTACAATTCTCTCATAGGTGTAAAATATTTTATATTTGTAGAACCTTTTAAAACAGATACCAATAACATTTCTTTGAACACCTGTATTACAGTGTAATAGCGTTATAAGAGACAGAAGAGTATACAAGACTAGACTTTAAATGTATGTCAAAGATCGAGTTAGGTGAATGTGAGTTGAAAAATGATCGTATTGATCGAACCAAATATTTATTTATATAATATTTTTAAAAGTATTAGTTTTGTAAGTCATGTCATATTTTATTTATATGCGGAAGTTAAAGGTTTTGTTATTCTGAACAAACTGGTTATATCCGTACACGAGAATTTCTCCCAGCGAGAGTGAAAGGTCTTACCAATTTTGTCGGGAAAGGTATTTCCACTTAATTTCCAGGGTTATTTTACTATGTCACTATCGACATGGGACCGACGGCTTTACTTCTTCTCCGAAGGAAATAGTACCGCGGATTTTTATCGCTAAAATTATTATTATTATTAGCACCTAGTCTTACAACCCGTTCGGGTTATACGCACTTACGCTAATGTGTAATGGTAGGGTGATTGTGAGATGAAATGGAGGACCTACAGTTTAACGTGGAATCCGAACCACGGTGGAGGACTGGTATTCCACACATTCACAAGTTGTGATTAATACACGTCTTGTCAGAGGTGAAGGAATGGTTTGGTAATCAGATAAATCTGTGCTGGGACCGGGGATTGAACCCCGGCCGCCAGCATAGAAGTCTGTCACCTTACCCCTAGACCGTTTATCGAAAAAAAAATGTCAATTGACCCTGGTTGATTAGAACCCATGATCATCGGGTCTTTACGCCATTGGAGTAGCGATCAGAAAGGTATAATGAACTGTACTCAAATTTGTGTAGAGTGAAAGACGTAAGCCAGTTAGGAAAATATTTGCTCTGTAGACCCAGTCGTGACTCAAACACTGACCTCCCCTTTACTAGCGAACCAGATAAGATGAATTTGACATTTAGACCACGTGCTCGCCAATGCGGGAAATATCATTAATAGATTCACGCGTGGCTTTAAAAAAAAGATAACTATATATACTAATTACGCTACTAATTTTAAGGATTAGGAAGGTTATATTTAGATGAAGTGCACCCGCAATTGCTTGGAGGAAAAGGGGAAAATCATTTTAGAAAAACCACCCTCAGTACACCTGACTGAGATTTGAAACTCGATCTCCCTGCCATCGGCAGTCTAGTTTACTGTGAGAGTAGCGTGTTAGACCACATAGCCACCGAAATGTATGAAATTATTGTTACTCAATATATATTAAAAATGTAGTTTCACAAGATTACGGAATTTTTTTGTAATATACTAGTATGTTTATAATATCATTAATTACCTCCAAATAAAATTGCGGCAATATCAACCTGAAGCTTAGTGAATTCCACTGAGTAATAGCGCCCTTCTTTGAAAACTTCAAATAATTAACAGATATAATAAATGGGGTGGAAAAAACGTTTTATAATCATGGATAGAAAGACATATTGAATAGGAAAAAATAGCCGGGCATAGAATTTTTCTAAAATCAATCAACATAAGACTTTGAAAACCATAGTTATTAAGTTAAAGGCGTATTAAATAATATGTATGTGTTACGACTCTATTTGAACTAAATTTAATTTTTTTTCTTTAAAAAATGTATATAAACATAGATCCCGAATGGGAAGCAAGACGTGGTGCTATATAAAATAGAAATATAAAATGGGTCTATATATTACACAATTAAAAAGAGTATATCTTGACTTTAATTTCGTACGTACATTCCATTTAACCTGCCATGTGTCAGTCTTACCTTGAATGATTACACCATGACCATGATAAACTGCACCATAGTGGTAGATAGGCTTGATAGCTTATTGGGTAAACGAAGCGTATATCTGTTTCCTAGCCAATAATTGGACGATTAGTGTGGACTTTTTTCTGTCAAAATAATGTCTTTGCTGACTGTTGTAAGGTTTAAATATGATTATAGATTCCTGTTTCAAACAATAATTTGGTTTAATTTCTTCTTCTTTGTCGAAAATTATTGTCTCTTACCGCTGGTAAACTCCTTTTGTCAGTGAACTAAGACCACCTTCAACCCCAAGAATACTCTTCTTTCCTTCAAGTCATCCAATATTTGAATCCTCCTCCTTGCTAAGCTCCTCTTTCCCTCAACCTTTCCTTCTATGACGTTGTGCAGAAGACAGTTCCTCCGAAGTATGTGTCCGATCTTATTTGCTTTGTTTTGAAGAATCACATCCAAAATGGTTCTCTTCTCACCTATTTTGCCTAGGAAATCTTAATTTATAGCCCTGCCTGTCCCACCTGAAATTCTCTATAAACAAGCTCTCCAAGTATTTCTTTTCCATCTTCCTGAAAGCCCAAGTTTCTGCTCCATACTGCGCGATGTTCCAAATGTAGCATTTCATCAGTTTCTTCCTCAATTCCAAACTCAACTTGATGATCAGCAGTAACATCTTCTTGTTGAAAGCTTCCTTGGCCATGGTGATCCTCGACCTATTTTCCTTGTTGCAATTCTCCAATCCTGAAATCGCAACGTCCCTCCAGGGCTTCAATGACAAACAACTCTCCATGAAATTGGCACTTGTACGTGGAGGCACTTTTGCATTGAGCACCAAAATAAACAGTTTGGATTTACGATCTAAGAAACAGGATTAAATAAACCTAATTTATATGCAAAAAATATAAAATAGCTGAAAAAGTACCTAAATTTAAGGTTAAAATGCTAGAGGTGGAGGCATTGTAGCAATTAACTAAAGAAAAAACACTCTTTAAATTCAAGATTTAAGATACAAAACTAAATACACCTAATTTACATGCAAAACAATTTTTTTAACTGAAAAAATAGCTAGTTTTACAACGCAGTTGCAGTCTTACGTGGATGCATTGTTGCAATGAATACCAACATAAATAGTTTAAAATTGCTATATAAGAGCCTAAAATTAACTAAATTGAAATAAACACTCGTAATGAGCACCCTATCGTACCAAATCAAACTATGATTTTGGCTCAGTACCAAATAGCAAGCAAGAATATTATTCGCAGTGCTATTGCGTTCAAGACAACCAACAACTTCAAATGCAAGAAAAGAATAAAACCGACTCGATACCAGTGCTTTATGCGCGTACGAATATTCTCAAATAAACACGATCGCCCCTCCCCCATGCGAAACAAGTACCATGCTTTGTACCTGAGACAATCAGCCGCAACTTATGTTTACTGCTTTGCTCGCTGATGGGATACCGTGATTGTATATAGCTTACCCTATTCCTGGAAAAATAAAGAGTTTAACATTAAATTTACAGTTTCATTTCGATGAATATTTTTTTAGTTTACTGGCAACAAACAAACAAGCAAAGAGACAAATATTCTGTAAATAAAGTAAATGCATGTTTTGGTCGTTTATACTAACGAGAAAAAAAAAGCTCCACAAAAATTTGAACGTACAGATATACTTTACCCTATAGTTTTATTACATTTAGATAGATATTACAAAAATCATCACCAAATGAAAATCAAACTCGATTTAATATTACAATAGGACCATTGTATTTAGTTTAATGTGATGTTTCAAACTTTACAGTTTATTTAACGTTGTTTTTCAAGTGAACCCTTAAGTTAAGTTATTTTTAAATACCTTTTCTAGTAAAGAAAAAGGTTAAACCAATTTATATACCTAATTTAAATACGATCACTACAATTAATTGTAAGCTATTGTATTTTAATAATGAGTTGTGCACTATGTGCCATGTAACGTTAGAAATTAGTAGCTAAGCTCTACGCATAAATATAGACCTAGTCTTATCTATGTAAATCTTAGATCAAATGAAAGGTTGCAGGTTACCTATGTATATTTTTTATTTGTCAAAGAAACAGTATTTACTTTCTAATGTTAATGAATAAAATGACTACAAATATACGTATATTAAAACATATATACAACTACACCAATGGTGACCTGGTGGTAAGGTGTCGGACTTTTGTGCTGGAGTCCGGGGTTCAGTCCTTGGTCCCGGCACAGATTTATCTGATTGCCAAACCCTTCCTTCACCTCTGACAAGACATCTTGTGAATGTGGGGAATTCCAGGCCTCCGCCGTGGTTCGGATTACACGTTAAACTGTAGGTCCTCCATTTCATCTCACAATCACCCTACCATTACACATTAGCGTAAGTGCGTATAACCCGAACGGGTAGTAAGAGGCAGTAATAATAATAATAATAATAATAATAATAATTGCTCTCTTACGGGGAGGCATTGTTTCAATGAACACAATGGCATTTGAGTTTTATTATGTAATTATATTTGAACATTTTCCTCTATCCGCATTAAGCGCCGCATTGTCTAAGGCATCTCTCTCTCGATAGACTAGACTATCGGTTATGGGGCAATCGGAACTCTAATCCCAGTTGAGTGTACTGGGCGAAATTCTTCCTTAAACAATTTCCACTCTCTCTCCACACAAATGCGGGTACACATCCTTTAAGTTCAACCTTCCACATCCCCAAAACGCTGACCTGAACGGATGCTAAACAAGACAAAACATATCATCTTCTACCTTGAATATTTAATACATTTTATCATTTTAAAATCAAGGTTTATTTTAATAGAGTGGAACTAAATGAGTTCACCAATAAATATTTAGTTTTTATGTGAAGATGGTGAGTCGAAACCAGCTCCTTCCATTTTATAGGTGGCTTCGATACACACGCAGTCAAAGGAAAGTATCATATATTTTAATAAAACGCTCCATATACTATTGCCCATAAAATGAATGTGGGCATTGACGCGACAGGAAATAAATTAAGGCCGTTTTAGAACCGGTGTGCCACTTTTCATCTAGCAAAAATATGTTACGCATAATGCCTTGAAAGAATGTTACCTTGAATTTAAATAATATAAAACACAAGCACAACATCTCAATTTAAAGTAAATACAGAAACTCGCATTTGACAAGAGAATATTTATTTTAGGTAATATATAGTCTTTTTATCTACTAGTTTCAGGTAAAGATTCACAAAAGAATTGTCTACTGATGACGGGGATATTTGGGTTTGAAACCCAGCCGAATGTACTAAGGGTGTTTTTTTTACTATATTGGTTTCCACTCTACTTCCATGAAGATGTGGTTACACTTCCTCTAAATTCAAACTTTCTCATCCTTAACACTTATACGTTTTTAGTACACATGCTTATAGACCTACGCAGTGACAAAAATAAAAAAAATTTAAAGAACATTTTGGTGATACAAATACAACGCTTATTGATATATATTTTATTTTAATTTCCTTTGATATACAGCTTTCACTAATATTTCTTTATGAATCATCTTCGACATTCAAACAATCCCGCTATGTTTGAAATTAAAATGTCTATACGTTTGTGAATGTTTATGGGAGGCAAGTTCAAATGGAAATGTGACGACTTTTATCAAACACTGTATATTTATCTTCCATATTGGCATGATGAGTGTAGTGGATATGTGTGTGTATATGTCAACAAACTCCTTCAAAGAGAAGTAACAAACTAGCAGACCACAAAAAGTGAAAACACACATTGACTTTATTATATGAAGGGAGGGGAGAGGGAGAAATCTATAGATAGTCCTATATTGTGCCATAGTTGTTACGCTATTTTCTTTTCTATCATATAATCAGACGTTAAAAGAACTATACATACCTACTCACGCCATTTCTTCATGGAGTAGGCAAGAAACTGTGCATAAAGTTCAAAAAATAAAACAACTCTCTAATTAATCCATCCTCACAAACTTTCTTCACACTTCTCCATCCTAACATATTCCCTTTGGTTCAACAACATCCATACACCGAATCATTCATGCTCTTTTATTCTTAAAACGCCTAATATTTCTCTTTTTCACACATTCTTCTACCGCATTTAGTCACGTCTTACATGGCCTACCCCTTGCTTTTATTTCACACACTCTACCTTCATATATTTTCTTCGTCACTCGATCCACACTCATCTTCTCAGCTTGCCCAAAACTCACATTGATCTAGAGGATTCCCTTTCAAACCACACTCCTTCAGCACCCCCTTCAGCACCCATTAAATAAAATAATCATCGTAAAGGTTAGATATTAGTTAAATGTTCGTTGCGATGGTATTTAATTGCTATTAAATATATTGTAAAATATTGTACAGTTTTTATTTCACAAACTAAAGGGTAACACACTTAACAGAGGAAACATGATTGAATTAGAACCAGAAGGTTTTGGATCTTGTTCCTAAAATATTGATAACGAAGTGATTACATTTGTCAAATAGTGCCTACATTTGAAACGATAGTAATTACACACGTTTCAGTGGTCGCATGTTCTAAGGCGCTAACCTCACTGTAGACTAGACTGCCAATGGCGGGAAGATTGAGGTTCTAATCTTGGTTGGATGTACTGAGGGTATTTTTTTTCTAAAATGTTTTTTATTATCCCTCAAAGTAAATGCGGGTACACTTTCTCTAAATAAAATCCCCCTCAAAACCACTATCGTAACTATTACATAAAAGTATAGCCCGAACAGGTAGTAAGACGTGGTGCTAAAAAAAATATTAATCACATCTGAAGTAGAAGTAAATCCACCAACGCACTACTACTGAGCTATATAGGGTTCAAGGTCGTTTTTCACTCATAGTTTAAGGCAAAGTCTGTGATGGACGTGTGTATATAATTTTATACGAAAAGCTATCATTAATATCACATCCGCCGGTGACTCGGTTGTGACTTTATGCTGATAATTGTACAAATATTTACTCGGGACTGAACAACTATTTTTTTAATTAACTCATGATTGGAAAGTCACATTGTAATAATGTAAAACATACTTTGGTCCATGAAAAGTAGGAAGGTATCATTGAAGATGTTGTAAGTGCCCACTGCCCACGCTCAGCTAATATTCCACATGGTAAATGTTCAGTCCCGAGTGAATCATGCTGTTCATTACAAGTGAACTAATATAGAAACGGTAGCTGGAGTTACCCATACGTCCATTAGTCTCGGTCTTAACCCATGAGTGAAGAATGACCTTGATCATTGTACTATTCCTGGTTGGCTAAGGGATAAAGCATTAACGTTCCAAGCTAAAGGTCCCGGGATTGTTTCCCATGTCAAGGTGTCATTTTTCAATAAATAAAATATGACTCAAATACGGATAATTTTCCTTTAATTTGTATTTTACTGTATAGCATTATTTTCTTCCATTTTTATGGATGGCTTCTCTTGCAAAAACGTTATTTTCACAATTCTTAATAAATATTTTATAGTGATTTATTAGATAGAAATATAATGACTTGAACTTCAAAATTTTAATCTTTAGCTTAACAAGTGAATGCTTTTTAGGTTTAAATAATGTGGTAACGTTAATATCACACACGTAATTTTAACTTAATTTCTCTTGATACTACAGATTTTCTTTGTAATGGGGAAAAAACTGTTTTAAATACAATATGGAAAATTGAATATACAATAAAATATTACAACAAAACTACCTCTAAGAAACCTCAATAACATAAAAGAAAACTTAAAGAATCTACGTGATTAATCAAATAGTTCATCTAAAAACCTAAAATAATATTTTCTACGTAATTATTTTTCTAATTTATCTTTTGATGGTTTTTATTTAGAAAGTAGGGGTCCGGGGTTCAATCCTCGGTTCCGGCACAGATTTATCTGATTGCCAAACCCTTCCTTCACCTCTGACAAGACGTGTATTAATCAAAACTTGTGAATGTGTGGAGTGTCAGGCCTCCACCGTGGTTCAGATTCCACGTTAAACTGTGGGTCCTCCATTTCATCTCACAGTCACCCTACCATTACATACTAGCGTAAGTGCGTATAACATGAATGGGTAGTAAGATGCGGTGCTAATAATAACAATATTTAGGAAATAAAACAATAGAGTTATAGGTTTAAAAAAATATACTTTAAGTAACATGACCTAGGCTAAAACGTAAAATGATTGAAAAATAAATTTGAGACCCTCTTCCTTAGACACCTGTCCTTTTTATGATAGGCAGGGAGGGACGTCAGAAGTATGAGTCAGAGGAAGTGAGGCCTTCCTTCTAACCCCCTCCCCCTCCCCCACCACCCTTGAAATATGGATGAATTGGGCGTTGCCCCTTCCTCTTAAAATTAGATATGATACATGACCTGAAAATATTTATTAAGTTATTAATAATAACCAGCAAATTAATCGTTAGTTCTTTGATGACCTGATCTTGTACTCGCTTTATATGGAGTTCTGTTCTAATACTTCTTCTTTTTCAAATAAATCAGGGACACCATCCACTTAAAGGCAAATATCCTGACAATGCTGTAGTTCTACTGTAAATGGCAGCTCCGAAGCTTCGAAACCACTAAAACTGTCTTCAATTATCTTAGAATGTTTGGTTTTGAACCTCACACAAGTGTATTCATAATGATAATGGTGATTATGAAATTTTCAAACCACTAAAACAATCTTAAAATACCTTAAAATGTTCTGATGAAACCCTCACACAGCTGTATTTATTAAGAAAATAACAGTTCTAAAACTTCAAAACAATTAAAACAACCCTCAATTATCTTAGAATGACAATTACAGTTCTAAATTTTCAAAACCACTTATATTATCCTCAATTAACTTAAAACATTCTCTTGTGACCTTCACAATGGTGTGTTTCCTATGAAATGGTGGCTGTGAAGCATCCAAACCACTAAAACAATACTCAGTTATAGGCCTACTTTAATCTTTTTGTTTTTGTAATATTATTAATATTTTACTTTATTTGTTTTAGGAATGCTAGCTCTTAATTTCAAACAATTTATTTTGGTCTTGGGACTGCTATATTTCACAGGAAACAACATTGAAAACTAGCCTTTTCAAGATTTCTTTTTTAATAGTAAAACATAATGAAACGTTTTAAGTCCTTACGAACAATTTGATACAATGCTTCTACAGTTTGTTACAAAACACATTTTGAAATCCCAAACCAATCCCTTATTTAATAATGCGCGATTTCTGTACGTTTACAACACGTTTAGGGGTTCTGTTAGGGGGCTCCTTCAACGAGTTTGCCTATATTACTTGGAGATTTCAAAACTATTTTTCGAAGCGGACAGCATCATAACTTGACGCACCTAAGCACTCTAAGCGCTATAACACTTAGATGGCAATGTATGAAATAGAAATAGAGGGAGAACAATGGTCATTTCACCCTGAGAGGCCTCTTGTTTAGCTGCTGATAGCACTTACCCTCTTCCTGACGAGTTTACACATTCACTTTAATAATTACAACTTGAAAACATTTATCTGCTTTTTAAAATTACCTTTTCCTGGTTTCCTATTCTAAATAGACATAATCCACAAATGACTTTTTTAAATCTACATCCTGGCAGGAAGACTCCTACAGGGCATTTTCATAAGCAAGCCAAATAGCCTGAGTTATAGATGAGTTATAAAAGAATACGTTTAAAAAAAAACTACTTCAAGATAAAAATAATAATTTTGTGAAACCTTAGGACTATTTTTAGAATCATTTAAGAAGTTATTATTTTGTTTAAGTTAAATAAATAAAACTCTTTGAACAAAACGTAAATTCATTACCATGGGAGATCCTAACTTTACCTGTTGTGACGACAAAGTTACGTCATTAAGACTCTCGCCTTCAAGCACCAATGCAAAATCTGCTACATGGAGGAATATTTAAGCACCTGGTCAGAAAGTTCCATTCATTATATATGCACTTCATTATTATTTGACGAACTCTTAAATATGATTCTATGGCTTAAAATCAAATTTGAATTTGAGCAGATACAGATATCTAACGTATATACTATCATATTAACCATGAAGTCTAAATTCTGGGCTTTTAGTAGAAAAATTTAGGTGAGATTGAGATTAATAAATCTACAAGTCAGAGGGGTGAAATTGAAAACGAAACATTTATCTTCAAACCGAAACAAAAACTATATCTTATATCATCTTCTATTACCTTTTCTCTTAAATCAACCTGATTAATTACACTAATTTTAAGTAGAAGATATCATGTGTTAATTGAAACTGACCTAATAAAGGTACACAGTAAAAATATGAGGATCATCAAAGCTTTA
>CABFVX010002177.1:0-10990 GCA_902151425.1 Timema shepardi | reverse complement strand
GGGGGGGGAGGCTTATATAATTCTTATAACACAATGGGTCACGGGCAACACCGTGCGGTATTGCTAGTGAGTAGATAATCAAGAGGTATCACAGGGCGAATTGCTCATTTTCTTCCCTCTCTATTTCGTACATTAGCGTTTAAGTGTGATAGCTTGCTTGGATGAAGAAAGTTAAGATATTGCCTGTTTCGCAAAATATCTTTGGAATCTCCAAGTAGGCAACGTAATTGAACCCCAACTATTGGGCACATGGCATGGCCAAAAGGTATTCTAGTCGGTTTTCAAGTGACATGTGTTCTATTTCCTAGCTGTATGTACTGAGGTATTTTGTTTTTTTCCGTAATTACTTATCAGCCTTCCTCAACGCAAAATCGGGTACACTACCTCTATGTTCCACCTTCCTCATATTTACCTCATTAGTTTAAATTAGGATTGTTCAGAAGGGTTTTGAAAGCACCTGACAATTGTTTGTTAATATTATTGCATTTTATATCCACATCTGTAGCCGTGTAGTTTCTTTCTTTGCTATCAATCAAAAAGAGAGCAAGAAACTAAGAGTGCGTGAGAGAGAGAGAGATAGAGCGGGAGAGAGAGAGAGCGCGAGAGAGAAAGATCGAACGTTAGAGAGAGATAGCGTGAAAGAAAGTGCGTAAGAGAGCGTGAAAGAAACAGAGTGTAAGAGAGTGTAAGAGAGTGCGTGCGAAAGAGCATGAGAGATATCGCATGAGAAAGAGTGCATGAGAGACAAAGAGCGCAAGAAAAGAGAGTGAGGGATTTGGAGGGAGAGAGTAGGAGAATGTGAGGGAGAGAGTGAGCAGTAGAGAGAAAGAGAGAACTAACTATATGGATATTAGCCGAGCGCATGCGCCGAAGACTAGCGTGCGCGTGTGAATCTTGTGTATCAAGTGTGTCAGCACGACTGAGATCACGTCTTTAAGTGTTTTTTTGGTGTGTTTGTTATTTTGTCAAGAGAAACATCACGTTCTGGCACCCTCCACCCCCCCCTCTAAGGGCCCCACCCAAAGCCCCACTCAACGTATGCGTCATTAAGACCATGTGACAAAGACACACAAATAAGTACAAGCCACTCTGTGAATCTCCTTACAATTCATTTCGATATATTTCAAGATAGAAACATTATCATTATTTAGGGCTCTTTATTTTATTTTGGAAACGTTTCTTACTACCCATTCGAGTCACTGACTCTCTGTTGTTATTAGTATTATTATTATTAGCACCGCGTCCTACTACCCGTTCGGGTTGTACGCACTTACGCTAATGTGTAATGTTAGGGTTATTGTGAGATGAAATGAAGGACTTACAGTTTAACGTGGAATCCGAACCACGGTGGAGGCCTGGCATTCCTAACAATCACAAGTTGTACTCTCTGTTATTGATAACAATGTTGGGGAGGTTAGATTTCACGCAGTTTTTTTTAGCTCCACGTTTTACTACACGTTCGGGCTACATGCAGTTGTACTAATTACGCTAATGGTTTTAGGGATTTTGAAGGTCATATTTAGAAGAAGTGTACCTGCTTTAGCCTGGGGGAAGAGTTGAAAACCATTTTGGAAAACCACCCTCAGTACACCCGGCGGTGATCGAACCCAAATCTTCCCGTCATCAGCAGTCCAGTCTACTGCAAGAGTAGCACCTTAAACCACGTAGCCACCGAAGCAAGTTAGACGAATACTATGTTGTTGTTTTTAGCACCGCGTCTTACTACCCGTTTGGGTTATAAGCTTATATACTAATTATTCTAATGGGTTAAGGATGTGGAATAATTAATTTAAGAGGACTACCTATGACAGAAAGATCGTGGTTTGATCCTGGTCAGGTGCACTAAGGGTGTCTTTGCACTCTACCTCAACTTAAATTCGGGTACATTTATTCTAAATATAACATTCTTAATCCCTAAAACCATTAGCATAATCAGTACATATATGCGTATAACCAAAAAAGTTAGTAATATGCGGTGCTAAAAAAAATAGTCCGTAATTATTTGTAAAGTCGAATTATCCAAGAAAATAAAGGAAATATATATTCTTTAAAATTGAAAAATCACACCTGGACACAGGAATAGATGCTAGGTTATTTGTCTTAGTACGACAATGCTCTCTCTAACCACTGAGCTATCCAAGAATCGTCCTGTACCCAGGGTCATTCTGCACTCTTATTTTAAGGCAAAGTCTGTGAAGGACGTGTGTAAATCGTCAGATACTTATGAGTGATCAATTAAGATCACGAGCTATCATACAGGGCCGCGTTTATCAAATGTGGGGCCCTTGACAAACCTCAATTGGCCATAAAGAATTAATATATTTTTTGTGTTAATGTAATTACAGTAGTTTGTACCATTATACTAATTTTTATCTCTATAAGTAGAGGCCCGTAAAAATGGTGAGACGCGATAAAGCGAAAAGTGTCATACAAAAATGGAATTAAGTACTTTTTCCTTTGATAGTTTTTAAATATAATTTACAATGTTTCTGAAAAGAGAAATAAAACGAAATTGTCTTGTTACACGAAATCCTCCTATTAAACGAAATAACACCGTTTTTTTTAAAAAAAATCTTTAATTAAACATGAAATTAACAAAAAATTAAGCAGTAATTTTGACCATGCTGTAATTTGATTAGTGTTTTGCTGTAGTGTAAGCTAACTTTAGGCTACAAAACTGTGAAATATGCAGACGAACTTGACAAAGAATTTTAAAGCAAATATTTAAGGTTTCACTAATTATTATTATTATTATTATTATTATTAGCACTGCGTCTTACTACCCGTTCGGGTTATACGCACTTACGCTAATGTGTAATGGTAGGGTGATTGTGAGATGAAATGGAGGACCTACAGTTTAACGTGGGATCCGAACCACGGTGGAGGCCTGGCATTCCCCACATTCACAAGATGTCTTGTCAGAGGTGAAGGAAGGGTTTGGTAATCAGATATATCTTTGCCGGGACCGGGGATCGAACCCCGGCCGCCAGCATAGAAGTCTGACACCTTACCCTTAGACCACCAGGTCCCCCAAGGTTTCACTAATAAATTTTAATTTTGTTAACATTGTATCAATATGTAAATAATATTTAAACATCTCAGATAAAAATTTATTTTTAATAAACACGAAATAACACTGGAAAGGGAGATTAAAAAAAAAAATTAAAACCATTTTTACTGGGCTCTAGCGATAAGGCGCGATGTTCCCTTATTGCTCTCAAGATGTAAGTTGGTGAGAAGGATTTGAATTCAAGACGGATGGCGTAACAGTTGTCACCTCTATGGTGGTCGAGTGAGGCATCGAGCTCGCTGGGGTTGGGTTTCTTGCGGGGGTTTGAAGAAGGGGAAGGGGGGTCAAAAGGGGACATGGGAGTTCTTGGTTGGGAAGGGACTAACCGGGGTAGGGGGAATGGTCTGATGTGTGAATACAAGGAGAGTGAGGACGAGGGAGAAGTCGCTAAACAGAACAGTTGCTCCACTTCAAGTCTAGAATAGTAAGTTTGCGATATTTTTTTATCACAAAGTTTTGAACTTTTGTTTGATGTGAGGAGGATTGGGGAGAAGTAAGGAAGAAGGGTGAGGGGCACAGTGGGGAGTTATCATTTACTTTTGAACACAAGGAGCTATTTGATCCCATAACTTAGAATCGAACGTGTCACCCCTCCCCCTTTTTCCAAGAGTAGCGCTTAACCTTTCAACGTAATTTGTCGCAGACCAAATGCTGCATCCTAGTGCTGTCAACTCCAATCTTTATTATAAGCAGTAGGTGGGTGCAAAGGTCATTTTTAAAATAATGCCAGGCTGGAAAAATGTGAAGTAAAATCTAATCTCAAGTCGAAGCTAGGGTTTACGTTGTTGTCACACATAACCATCTTTGTGGTTCTTTAACTATCCATTAAGTGCATCTAGGTAAAGAGAAGGTTTAAAAGAAAATCTCAAAGCAAACTATATAATGCTAACATTTGTGAGGTTATACCTGCTTACGTTATATATATATATAGTCGGTGTTAAAATACGGTTTAGTATCTGTTATAAAATAATTATTGAACTATTTCATCTTTGTGGGAGATTTAAAATCTGTTCATAATATATTGAGGTCTTGTTATTTATTCGAAATGGATGGAAGTCTAGGCGAAGGAGATTTGGGCATGACTATTTGACTTTAAAATTCAAAAACTTTGTAGACGCGTACTAAGTGGACCTGCATTGCTATTTTTTTATAACATTGATCAATTTTAAAAAAATAATTAAAAGACTAGTATCCTAGAGTGTACCTTAATTGGCCTCAGGAATATTTTTGTCACCTTTGACCAAGATGGTGGATATTAAACTTCAAGCATAAAAAATTGCTGTCCCATTGTATCTTACAAACTCTATATTCAGGGGAATTCTGATGCATTTTCTTATTCTGTACTCTTATCTTATGTAAAGTCCAATTTTATAGGAACGCATAGAAAAAGAACTAGAACTACTTTCACTCGCTCATATGTCAGATCATGTGATCTGCACCTATGAAATGTGATAGCTATTGTAAATACCTATAAAATAATATAATAATAATTTAGAAAAATGAGGGCAAAAAAACTTATTTGTAGTTTCTACAAATCCATTCTTTTTAAAATTGGATTGTAACCTCACTATTTATTTTCCAGACACAGGTTCTGCCAAATCTCCTATTTTGAACGATAGAGAAACTCTCCCAGAAAAAATAAACTTACCTTTAAAAAGTGGAAACGCAAATTCAGCACATTTCCCCTCCCTCTTTTATCTTGGAAAGAAAAACTTTAACGTCGAGAAATGGAGGACGGAGGAATAGGAACTTTTTGAGGCGATTAATTTCAAAAACTTGTCCTTATCATTGGGGTAACATTATAATAGAAGTGTCTCAAAGGTATTGTAATTTGGTTTATAGGATTAGTTTTTTTCTTTAACATTTGTGTTAAAATTGTTTACCTTTCCTTAGCGAAAAAGAGTTATGTTGTTGTAGGATGTTCCAAAATTATTATTTAATGAAAAGTTTTAAATGATCACTTAGCAGAAAAGTTAATTTAGAAGCTCAAGGAAATTGGAGGGGAAAGGGGGGGTAGGGGTATCACAAGCACAATGAAAGAACCCCTCTTCCAGAAAAATGTTAACAAATACATCTTTTTAAAATTAAAATTCACATTTTTAGAGGCAATATTTATGATACAAAAATATCACATTAATGACCCATAAACAGGGAATATCAGGCAAACCAAGGTGGTACCCAGGGCTCCAGACCAGTCTAGAAAGTAAATATTTGAATTAAATAAGCTAATAATTATTTATGGATAAAGAAGTATTATCAAGATATTTCATCTAATATTGATAATATATTTTTTAAATATGGATTAACAACATAATCTATTTTATGGTTTTATCAAATTTGGGGTTGCTTTGACGGCAAATCACTTTTATATTTAATTAAAATCTTCTGAAAATATTAAGAGAAAAAGATCAGAATGAGGGGGGAATTTTTGAACATATTGATTACGGGGAAGGGGTTTGGGGAATGACCACTTATTTTTGAATTATTTATCTCTTTTTTTTTATTTGATTTTAGTATCTGGTATTTAGCAGCCTAATATTATTATTATTATTATTACTCGTAATATAGAGCGTGCAGTTTATTAATTATAATATACAGAAAAGTTTACCACAGTGGTCTTGGGGTAAAGTACTCGCCTTAGGACCCAATGTTCATTAGTTCAAACCCAACCAGGGTCAACAGGTTTATCTTGAGGGATAAATATCCGTAACACATTTTCCTTCGGAGGAAAATAGATCCATCGGACCCATGTCATTTTGGCGTTTTAAAGAACTTTGGAAGGTATGTGAAAATACTATTCCTGGCAAATTTGTTAGGCCCTTTCACTCCCGCGCATAGAAAATCTCGTGTGCTGATATAATCAGTCAGTTCAGAAAAATTACGTTAAATACCTCAAATAACAAAAAAATAATAATATACAGATTACAACTAAACATCAGTTTTAAGTCTCACTTAGGATGCAGTTAACCTTTGTACCAACCCTGGTCAAAAGGTGATATTATATTATCTACTAAATATTTAATTCGATGTTACATAAAATGTCTGAATCATATATTTGGTTCAATGTATGATGTGTTCGGCTGCAGACGGATATTTGCATGGTCTGGTAAATTTTGATATTTATTTATTAAAACTTTAAATATTAATATTTTTTGACTGAGAATAGTATGATTATAACATAGTGATTCTTTCCTTAAATTTAATCTGAAACTTATGCCGGTATAGTGGGTATACTTTTATATAATTTTGGTTTCAAATATTTTTGATGGGATCGGTCATAAATCCACCTCCACGCCAATACTTAAACAATGTTTTATTGTTGGTGCTGTGAGATTGGAAAAGGAATTTATATTAGCTTGGACAGTAAAATATTATATTTATAGCGCACTTTTGGCGAACTATGTTAACCAATACATCATCAGGACACTTAAACACAATTTTAATTCCTAAATTAAAGTCTTGGATAGTATTATATAAAAATATATATATAAAATTTCTTGAACTCAAAATATTTTTTAGGGATTTTTGGTAAACCCCCCTCCTCAACCCCCGTTATCACATGTAAATTGTTCTAAGACCTCCCCCTCCCTCCCCCCAACACTTCTAAGGTTGCTCACAGTTGCTATTTTGCTACTTACATTATAGTTTAAATTCACAAGGTATAATAGTTTACTAAAACTATTTGACATCTTAGAAAAAGAGGAGGAGAATACGTGTTATGGAGGGGGAGGGGGGGTTGAGGCCAATGCACCACTTCCTCCCCCTCTAAACGCCTCCCCTCCCCCGCCCTTCCGTGTGTGAGCCAGCGACTGAGCGTCTCTTTCAAAACAGAAGAATGGTTTTACCAGTGTCCAATTACAAACGCACGTCTTTGTGTGAGCCATCGACACCTCACCCACAATTTCTGGAAGTGTAGTGTATGATGATTCACAAAAAGGAAATGTGTGTTTTGTAAAGTCGTAGCAAGTTAGTATTTCAAAACAGAGCTAACATTTATGCCCCTTTCACACGGTTCGGGCGTTTGCCCGGCCGGCAGATCAACCGGTCGGTTAGTACTCGGATGAGGTCTTCACACGACAAACATTTGTATCAGAGAGGCTTCTGGGCAGTGGCGGCTCGTGTATAGTCACTGCGAAACTGCAGCACCCCATATTTCCACTTGATATTATCGATATCATTTAATATAATGAGTCATTTTTTCTTTAAGTCTTTCTTTTTTTTTGTAGTACAATATATATTCCTTAAGCTTAATGTCAGTACTTCTATCCATCACCCAGTTTATGAAAAATATACCAAAATCTTTGTATGGAACTATGCACTGCACAGTGCGAGCGATGTGGTGTTTTAATGTTGTGCGCATGCGCACATAGGAGGGGGGTTGGGATTAAGGGGGGACTGTCAGGTAGAGAGATAGAGCACTGTTGCTCTTGCAGTGCCGGCTCTGGCATGATGGTAGAAGGAATTTTTTTTACTCGGCGTGTGTTTTGCCTGGAAACCGTGTCACATATTCTTGATTGTGATAAAGTGTAGAAGTGTGTAGAGTTAGATTATTTTTATTCTGCTTCCAGCTATTCTATTTGATTAATTTTTTTGGTTCTTTTATTTAACATAAAGACTAAATGCGCTTGCAGTACTTTCAATGGAGAAAAATTTCCTCATTTGTCATCCAGAGATCAAGGAGAAAACTATTGAACTTATTGCGCAAATTAAAACAAGAAGAATGGATTTCATTTTTAAATGAAAGCTTGAACTGTAACAATTTATGTTAAAGTTGGTAAAACTGTATTTTTTGTTAAGATGTTATCAAATTCCTAAATAAATATTCTTTTTATACATGTTTTTTTTTCCTTTTACACAATTTTAAAACAAAGGTTAAATATTTTCTGGAACAGCACACCTCCACTAATTTTAGATATGAGCCACCACTGCTCCTGGGTCCAGACAGTTTCTCAGTACTGGGAGCTAGTTCTTCTTGGGTTGCAATGGATAACACGACGCAAAATTGTTGTTGTGCTCGCTTTGTTAAGCCATCGTTGAAAAAAAGAAACTTTCTAGGCAAGTTTGGGTTCAGCCTATATTAGAAAAGCGACGCTTAATGATGGAGTAATTTTAAACTTATCAAATTCTTTCTTCTCCACGTCACTTAAAATTCAAAATCAGGGTTCAATTGGCAACAAATACTTTTTCACGCACCTCTTCCTTTTTATTAGTACGGTCTTTGTATTCCTTATTTGATTTGTCCCAGATTACTGGTTTTTCTTCAACCAGACATATTAATATTTCCACATCTATATCTTCTCTTTCGGTGACCTGGTGGTCTAGGGGTAAGGTGTCGGACTTCTGTGCTGGGGTCCGGGGCTCAATCCTCGGTCCCGGCACAGATTTGTCTGAGTTACAAACCCTTCCTTCACCTCTGACAAGACATCTTGTGAATGTGAGGAATGCCAGGCCCTCCACCGTGGTTCGGATTCCACGTTAAACTGTAGGTCCTCCATTTCATCTCACAATCACCCTACCATTACACATTAGCGTAAGTGCGTATAACCCGAACGGGTAGTAAGACGCGGTGCTAATAATAATAAAAATAATAATAATAATCTTATCATTTGGAGAGCAGTCGGACGACTAAACACCCGGACCGTGTGAAAGCATTTATTGCTCAGTGCTGTCCGCTAAAGACCCGAAGGTTTGTAGCAGGGAGGTCCGGTCGATTTCTGCGCCCGGCAGGAGATTTGCACGGGCCCAGACCGTGTGAAAGGGGCCTTACTTAATCCTTGTGTGTTTTTAAATACATATTGAATGTAGCGCAAATGTGATAAGCTAGAACCGCATTCAAGATAGTGACTATAAATACCAATGTGAAGAGACCAGTGTGAAGATATAGACTCATATGGGAGGGTAACATTAGAATGGGCCTGAAATATATGGTGTGTAATGAGGTAGACTGAATAAAACTAACTCAAGATAGGAATAGGGTGTAATAAGTTGGACTGGATAGAACTAGCTCATGATAGGGATAAGGTGTGATGAGGTGCATTGGATAGAACTAGCTCAAGATAAGAGTAGAGTGTAATAAAATGGACTGGATAGAATTAGCTCAAGATAGAGATAAGGTGTGATGAGGTGGTTTGAATAGAACTTGCTCAAGATAGGGGTAGATTGTAATAAGGTGGACGGGATAGAACTAGCTCAAGATAAGGATAGGGTGTAATGAGGGGGACTGGAAAGAACTAGTTCAAGATAGAGATAGGAGGCTATGAGGTGGACTTGATAGAACTAGCTCAAGATAAGGATAGGTGAAGTACTCTAGTAAGTGCGGGAATGAACTTTCAACTTGCGAATTCCATACAATAAGTAAGTAAAATATGATTAGCTTTATTTTCCACACATATTAATCCGAACAGTTGAATATTGGTAATTGACATCACGTAATTTGAATAGGACATTTTTAATTAAAAGTAATATATATATATATATATATATATAATTTGGTGATAGTTATGACCAATATACAAGAAATGGTGACATGTGTGGTTTCTTTTTATAGAAAAGTAAATAAAAGTTTATGCTTAAAAAACATTTAATTAATTTTGGTTTTATAAATAAAGATATTTTTCTTTAAAAACTGTAAACATAATAACCTTAATTCACGTTCTATCCAACACACATGGACTGTTTAAATGCTTTTCAAACTAAAAATAAAATGTTAAAAAGCAATTCAAAACGTCTTGTAAGATATTTAAATGGAAGTAATTCTCCCCTGGTTTAGCAGTGAGGGAGATTGTTGCAGGGGAGGGAACCATGTCGAAGCTAACATGAAAAGGGGGTGTTAAACAGACGAACGATCCTAGTCAAGAAGTGGGAAAAAGGGGGGTTTCGTTCCCTGAAAAAGCACTAGTGTTTAGGGACGCAGTAGGTGGTGGACTGGCGGCACAGTAGGTGAGTCTATCAGCTGCCTTTTTTTCTGGAACATCTGTCGATCTCTTAAAACAACACATCCTGTCACGCTTCGTTCTATATCTCTCTTCTTCTCTATAATTCACTGAGCTCCACCCCTGACCTACCCAAAATCTGCCAGAAGCTAGAGAGCGCAGAAACCTTCTTAAACGCAAGCATTGGCAAATTCATTCAGAGTTATTGTGCTGTGTACTTTCGAAAAGACTGTAGAATTTAGAGGAAATATACACTCATTCCAGTGTAGGACGAGTTGGAACCCATTTAGAAAATAATAGTTTCCGTAAACTTGGCCTGGATTTAAAGCTAGACCTCCATGTCACTAGCAAAATACACTATATGATCCTGACATAATGTCCACGTGACCATTGGGCCTGGGGCACAGACAAAAAAACACTAGACCCACAGCCTTCAGGTTAAAATGGTTGCGCTCTTTGGGAGAGCTTTAGTCCTTCAACACGAGGAACGCTAGTTGCAGTCCTAAGTGATAACACCGTTATCAAGCAGGCATTTTTGAAAACAGCTCACTTTAAATAGGGTGTTACTAGAGAACGACAAGGATTGCCTTCTAATTTTAATAAACCTGCTTTCACAAGGCTAGGTTCAGGTAGCGGACCAACCCCGAGGCCCCAAACGAGCATACTCATACAGCAAATTATAAACAAAACTTAGAATATAAAGTGTGTGTTTTTTTGTTCGATCGAATATTTGCAAATTGTCTATTTGTAAACAATGTTCAAATACCATAGATTAGTTACTTGTCTGAAAAGGTTTGTTCATTAAAAGGGGGTTGAAGGTTGAGTTGGGGAGTTGGTTAGAATGCTATTACTTTAAATATTGAGTTCAAATCGCCACCCCTTTGCAGTAAATAATTTGAAAGTGTTAGTTTTATTTATGAAAGAATAATAAACAATTAAAGAACAAAGAGTAGATGCTCGCCACTCGAGATATAGACCGGAACTAACA